>CAUYLG010000250.1:70-65970 GCA_963573385.1 Cacajao melanocephalus | reverse complement strand
GTCTGGGTGACAGAGTGGGACTCTTTCTCAAAAAAAAAAAAAAAAAAAAAAAAAAAAGTATGGAGTGAAAATAAAAGAAAAAGAAAAACCCAAAAAAAAAAAAAATTTTTTTTTTTTGGGGTTTTTTCTTTTTTTTTTTTTTACCCACCCCATTTTTTTTTTTTTTTTTTTTTTTTTTTTTTTTTTTTGAGAAAGAGTCCCACTCTGTCACCCAGACTGGAGTGCAGTGGCGTGATCTTGGCTCACTACCACCTCCGCCTCTCGGGTTCAAGTGGTTCTTCTGCCTCAGCCTCCTGAGTGGCTGGGATTATAGGTATGTGTAACCACACCTGGCTAATTTTTGTATTTTTAGTAGAGACAGGATTTCCCCATGTTGGCTAGGCTGGTCTGGAATGCCTGACCTCAAGTGATCTACCTGCCTCAGCCTCCCAAAGTGCTGGGATTACAGGAGTGAGCCACTGTGCCCAGCTGTTGTTATTTTAAAAATAGTCTTAAAAGAATTTTTTTTTGGTAGAGATAGAGGTGTCACTATGTTGCTCAGGCTGGTCTCAAACTCTTGAGCTCTAGCGCTTCTATCGCCTTGGCCTCCCAAAGTGTAGGGATTATAGGCATGAGTCACTGTGCCCAGCTTAAAATGGTCTTTGAACTAGGTTTTTATTTCACCTAAGACCAAAGAGTTAATACTGTCTTTTTTTCTTTTTCTTTCTCTCTCTTTCTTCCTTTCCCCTTCCTCCCTCCCTCCCTCCCTCTCTCCCTTCCTTCTTTCCTTCTTTCCTTTTTTCCTTTTTTCTTTCCTCTCCCTCCCTGCCTCCCTGCCTGCCTGCCTCTCCCCCCCTTCCTCCCCCACCTCCTTCCTTCCTTCCTTCCTTCCTTCCTTCCTTCCTTCCTTCCTTCCTTCTCTCTCTCTTTCTTTTACCCCTTCCCTTCCCTTCTCTTCCCTGTCCCATCCCTTTCTGTTCCTACCCTTCTGCAGTGGCACAATCAGGGCTCACTGCAACCTCCCCCTCCCGGGTTCAAGCGATTCTCCTCCCTCACCCTCCCAAGTAGCTGGGATTACAGGTGTGCGCCACCTCACCCAGCTAATTTTTTTATTTTTAGTAGAGAAGGGGTTTTCCTATGTTGGCCAGGCTAGTCTCAAACTCCTAACCTCATGTAATCAGCCTGCCTCATTCAGCCTCTCAAAGTGCTGGGATTACAGGCGTGAACCACTGCCTCTGGTTTTTTTCTTTTTTGAGACGGTCTCGCTCTGTCATCTAGGCTTGAGTGCAGTGGAGAGATCATGGCTCACTGCAGCCTTGACCTCCCAGGCTCAGGTAATCCTTCCACCTCAGTCTCCTGAGTAGTTTGGACTACAGGGGCATGACACCACGCCTGGCTAATTTTTTTTGTATTTTTTGTAGAAATGAGGTTTTGCTGTGTTGCCCAGGCTGGTCTTGAACTCCCAGGTTCAAGTGATCCTCCTGCCTCGGCATTTCAAATGTTGGGATTACAGGTGTGAGCCACCACACCTGTCCTGTTTTTTTTTTTTTTTCTTGGCAAGTAGCTTGGTGTAATTGATGATTCTTTTAAAAATTTTATTGTGTCATTTTAGTAAATATAACCTTTTTTGATTTTTTTATATAGCTATATTTTAACAGCATTAGTGAGCTATAATTCACATATAATTCATTTGTTTAAAGTATATTCAGTGGTTTTTGATACTACATTTTTAAAAATTGTGTAACTATATATGTAATATAGAATTTATCATTTTAACTTTTTGTTTTTTTATTTTGAGACAGTGTCTCACTTTGTCACCCAGGCTGGAGTACAGTGGTGTGATCTTGGCTCACTGCATCCTACGCCTCCCGGGTTCAAGTGATTCTTCCGCCTCAGCCTCCTGAGTAGCTGGGACTACAGGCACCCGCCACCATACACAGCTAATTTTTTGTATTTTTAGTAGAGACGGGATTTCAACCTGTTCAGCCAGAATGGTCTTGATCTCCTGACTTCGTGATCCACCTACCTTGGCCTCCTAAAATGCTGTGATTACAGGCGTGAGCCACCTCTCCTGGCCCATTTTAACATTTTTAAGTATATAGTTAGTGGTATTAATTACATTCATAATGTTGTACAACCACCACTATTGCTATAAATTTCTGAAATGCATTCATTACCCCAAATAGAAACTCTGTAACCATTAAGTAATGACTTTCCCTGCCCGCTTTCCTCAACCTCCTGTAGCCTCTATTTTACTTTCTGTCTCTATGAATTTGCCTGTTCTGGGTACTTTATATTAATATAAGTGGAATTCTAGAGTCTTCAACCTTTTGTATCTGGTGTATTTCACTTGTGTTGTCTTCAAGGTTCATGTGTGTTGTGGCATGTATCAGAACTTTCTTCCCTTTTCCATCTGAGTGATACTCTGTGGTGTAGGGAGACCACATTGCGTGTATCCACAGACACTTGGATTGTTTCCGATATTTGGCCGTTGTGAACAGTGCTGCTGTGAGTACTGGCATACAAATACCTGTTTCAGTTGTCTGCTTCAGTTCCTGTTGGTGTGTACCTACGCGTGGAATTGCTGGGTCACATGGTAATTTTTAATCAATTGAATATTTGATTCTTTGGAAGCATTTTTCCATATTGTGCTGAACTTACATAGATTGATTTTTTCCGTAGACTCAGGTGCATTAACCGAAGTGTTCTTTCTGTTTTGTCTTCATTTAATTAATATAGACAGTGTGTTTCTGATGAGCTAGCGAATCTTAAGCTTTTGTTTGCCGTGCCTAATAATGGAGATGTTCTTTCCTGCAGAAATAAAACCACCCTGATTTTTTCTTCTATTTGGTTAACTAGTCCAGCAGCTGGACTGCTTCCTTCCTGACCTTAGAAATGCCAAGTCCCACTTTTCTGCAACATGATTATTGAAAATAGTTTTAGGAAAATAATGCGCCAAGAAGGAACACTGAAGGTTATTCTTCTGAGCCATCTCTGTATAAATGGCAGTCTTCAGGAGCCAAGAAGGAAGGTCAAGCATAACTTGCCATCTGCTTATTTCCATGTTAGAGGCAGTCTCAAGTTTAAACTAGACTCTCTCCATCTCCAGAGGAAAATGCCATTTATCACTACTGTAACTGCTCTGGCTAGTACCCAAGTCACTCTTGCTTTTGATTGCTGGTAATTAGAAATTGTATAAGGAAAATTCCATCCTCAGTTTGAGATTGTGCATTGGAAGAATTGGCAGTATTACTGCCGACAGAACAAAGCCTGCTGGATCTCAGGGCCTTGATACAAGAAGTCCCTCAGATATGTTTGTGCAGTGTATGGGAATTTGAAATTCCAAGTCTTCAAGAAAGAACTTGGCCTTTTTCCTCTTCCCTCTTCCGTCCGTGGAAGCGGTATATAGAAGAGCACAGATTCAGTGTTGTGGTTGTTCCATCAGCATTTCCATGTGTAACTCTCCCTTTTCTAGAGTCTGTATTATAACTAGAAAGTTTCCTTTGCTCCAACTTGGACTCCAAGGTCTCCTCTAGAAGGAGATTAGTTTTGCAAAACCAAAGATAATACATCTGTTTTGGCTTGGTGTTTTGTAGTCGTCTAGATTAAAGCTCTAAAATACATAAGAAACTTGTTGTCCTCCATATATTATTGGATCCCATGCCAGGGTTTTTAATTTCCGTTTCCATATCGTATTGTAGACTCTCTGAGCAGATGCTGTGTTCATTTCTAGGTATTGTATGTGATACCTGGAATATGGATGTTAGGCAAAATGTAATAGTGCCACTTTCATAATGACCCCCAGTTTGGAGGGGGTCATTTCTTATGGAGATATACTTAGTACCAAGTAAAGTTTCTTTTTGTTCGTTTGTTTGTTTTGAGACGTCTTGCTTTGTCGCCGGGCTGGAGCACAGTGGCGCAGTCTCAGCTCACTGCAACCTCCGCCTCCCGGGTTCAGGCGATTCATCTGCCTCAGCCTCCCGAGTAGCTGGGACCACAGGCACGTGCCAAACGCCCGGCTAATTTTTGTATTTTTAGTAGAGACGGGGTTTCACCATGTTGGCCAGGATGGTCTCGATCTCTTGACCTCGTGATCCACCCACCTTAGCCTCCCAAAGTGCTGGGATTACAGGCATGAGCCACCGCGCCCGGCTCTTTTTTGTTTTTTGAGATGGAGTCCCACTCTGTTGCCCAGGTTGGAGATGCGAATCTCAGCTCACCGCAACCTCCGCCTCCCAGGTTCAAGTGATTCTGATGCCTCAGCCTCCCGAGTGGCTGGGATTACAGGTGCCCGCCGTCACACCCAGCTAATTTTTGTATGTTTGATAGAGAAAGGGTTTCACCAGGTTGGCCGGGCTGGTCTTGAAAACCCAACCTGAGGTGATCAGTCTGGCTCGGCCTCCCAAAGGGCTGTGATTACAGGCGTTAGCCACTGCACCTGGCCCCAAGTAAATTTGATGATTCAAATATTGTCTTTAAAGCAGGAGAAGAGGTAAATTTGAGGGGTCTTTACCCCGTCTCAGACCAAATTATTAACTCCTGTCTCCTTGTTGTACTTGAGCTTTTCTTGTTTCTAGTCACAAGGAAACGGTCAGGCAGACAGCTACTCTTATTCCTGAGGTAACAGTGTTATTATGAGTTAGGCCAAGTGCTACTTCTAATAAGTCAGACATTCACACTTTTTTTTCCATTGAGTACTTGGAGATTCTAGTCTTTAGAGATTTCTGGTAACTAAATTAGTGTCTTGTGGGCAGGTTCTAGGACCGTTTGTCAGCCATGGAATTTTCCAGATCTCTGTAATTAAGAATGTGCTGTTGCAAGGATGATCTGTCTTTCTCGATCCGTTCACTGTAAGCAAAGACACATTTTGAGTCATTTGTCTTGATCTGTAATGATAATGTTTTATCACACTATAAATATTTACCTTGCAAAATAGTGCTGCATATATTGCTTTGCTTGATTCGCGTCTTTACAAAGATGTTTAAGTTGGGCCATGTAGATGCTGTTCTCCTCACTTGACAGATGAAGAGAGGGGCCCACGTAAGTTCTTGGCTTGCCCAGCACCACACCGAGTGAGTTAAACACTGATCCAGATGTTCCCATTCACAGTGTGCTGCACACTTGTCCATGCTAAATTCTCTTTAAACAGTGGCAAACACTTAAAAGCAGATTTGGGAGCCACTTGTTTTTCTGTGGAGCCTGGAAAGTTAACTGACTCACCAGGAAATCTGAATAATGGCAGTGACCATGGCATCATTAGCCAGCTTGGTTCCTCTCAGTGTGATGAAGAAACCAGACTGAGAGAAGAACTCAAGGTTGAAGAGACCTCTGCATGTACTGCACCCGTGCTGCTGAAAATACAGAAACCAGTGAGGCCCTGAAGAGAGGAAGTGAACCAGCGAGAGAGAAAAATCAGGCAGATGGGTCCCCACAGCCTGAAGGGCATTTGATACAGAAGGTATCTCAAAAAGTCAGCTGAGGGAACAGCCAGATGTCATCACAAAAGGATGTTTTCTCCTGAAGGAAGACTTGTAATATAGATGAGAATTATTAAGTGACTAAAATTAGAAGTAATAGTAAGATATGGGGAATTAGAATGAAGCCAGTCACCTCAGACTTGGCAACTGGAAGTCTTGACTATTTGGGAAAAGTAGTCCTTTGTCCAACTTGGACAAGCTGTTCCTTTTAATGTGCCCCATGTCCAAAAATATTGAATTTCTTTACCTTTCATTCAGCAAAAGCAGCAGAAACTTTTGGTTAAACATTTCCTTTTCTCTGGCCAGTTGGAGTTGTTGCCTGAAATGCTCTCATCCTCAGGGGTTACCTTTCATCAGAGGAAGCTGTGCGTGAACACATTTGCCTCTCAACTATTTCAGGGCTAACTTGTTTTAAGCTAGGGGTGATAACAGATATAGGCAGAATTTTAAAATGTAAATGTTTAGTCTTATTTGGGCACTGCTGAATTTGTTTTCCAGCCTTGTCTTGTGATTTTAACTTCTGGCTTTTCTCCTAAAAATAAAAATGAGCTCTTGAGTTCATGTTTTCAGTGGATCTGGTTTACAAAAATCATAAATAAAAGTAACTTGCATGGAACAGAACATTTTAACAAATAAGGTGAGAATGACTCCCTTTGCTCTTTACAGTCCTTTGGTTTTGGTTCACAAACTTGGAAAGAAATCTGTGCTTTAAATACAGCCTTTTTATCCTCAAGGTTTCTGAATGGACTGTGGAAGAATTTGTGTAAACATCAGTGATTCTCATCTGATGGGTGCCATCTGGCGTTTGACTAGGGTGGTCCTGGTTGCGTTCTCAGATGCATAGGGAAGCATGGAGCTGCAGACGTGCCGCCGTCCGTGGCTGTGAGAGTCTGCAGCCTCTGCTACTGTTGAGCACTGTCGTGGGGAGCAGGCTGCACTGTGACCGTTGCTGAGGCTGCGTGAAGCACCCCTGTTTCTCCTGGGGATGCCCTGTTTCCATAGCAGCAGCTCTCAGTGGTGGCAGGTGGTCAGCAGTAACAGAAGAAGAGACTTTCTCCAAACAGAGGCTACCTAACCCTTGGTGTCCACCTTCAGTGGATATCGTGAGGGCTTCCGTTTAGGGCTTATCAGATGTGGCAGCACTCTGCAGTGTTCCTGCTCTCTAGAGGACCCCCTTGCTTTCCAAATGATGCTGCCATTCTTTATTCCTCACTCTTTGTATCATTTTTATCTGACAGGTGTTTATATTTCAGACATGTATTCCTCACAAGCCGTTGAAAGACACATCCCCTATCTAGTGACCTTTTTTCCATCAGTATCTAGCACAGTACATGTAATAGGCACTCACTTTTTAGTTGAATGAATGAACAACAGACGTAGATTTTTTTTTCCTGGAGAATGTCTCATTTCCAACACGGTTCGAGGGTTCCGTCCTCTTAATCCGTGAGCCTCTCTTCCGACATGTCTACCTATGCTGCTCTCTAACGCAATTTCACATCTTGGGGCTCCCACCGTCCGCAAGAGATAAACTCTTTCCCCATTCTAATTCTGTAAAAATCACAGGAAAACTCTGGTCCAGTGGGGGCCGCATCTGCTCCTTGGACAGCAGACTCTGTAGAAACACAGTGAAAAGAAGATTTCGCACGCAGAAGGGAAGAGTGCTGGGTAAACGATTACAGAGATATTTGCCACTAAGTCTTATATTCCTCACTACCTGTCTGTCAGGTAGCTGATAGAATTTTCATTCTGGAGATTGTGAAACTATGTTTCCTAGAGAATAAGAGGCCTGACAGAAATCACACAGTAACTGGCAAAGCCAAGATTTGAATCCCAGTCTGCTAGTCCAAAACCCCTTGCTTTTAACTAATACAGTATGTTGCTTTTCTCTTTTTTTTTCTCTTTTTTTTTTTTTTTTGAGACAGAGTCTCACTCTGTCACCCAGGCTGGAGTGCAGTGGCACAGTCTTGCTCACTGCTACTTGCACTTCCTGGGTTCAAGTGATTCTCCTGCCTCAGTCTCCCAAGTAGCGGGGATTACAGGCGTGTGCCATGATGCCTGGCTAATTTTTGTATTTTTAGTAGGGATAGGGTTTCACCATGTTGGCCAGGCTGGTCTTGAACTTCTGACCTCAGGTGATTTGCCTGCCTCGGTCTCTGAAAGTGCCGGGATTACAGGCATGAGCCACCACACCCAGCCCAATATGTTGCTTTTCCATTTAATAGAACGGAAAAGGGAACCAGCAGATAGATGTAAAGTTGGAAAACAGAAATGGTAGCAAAATAGTGGAAAAATGTAATTTTCTTCCCAGTAACCTTGAATATTAGCACCTTATTTTTTCACTGAACAATCTAAAGCCACACCAGCTCTTCAGAAAATGAACAACCTTTCCTCCTTCCTGCAGTGGCAACAGCAGGGGTCCCAGTTTAAAATCTCTGAAAGGCTGCCTGTGGACTCACATGATAAAGGCAACATAATTCTTTGATGGCGCAAACTGCAAAATTAGATGCATCTCAGAGCCAGAGGGGATGTTTATTTCTTAAGGCATTTCCAGTGAATCAGAGCCCCTCTATCTACAAAGGTGGCAGACAGCAGTTCTGCAAAAAGGAAAAAAGAGAAGGAAGAAAGCAGTGGCGTCTGTGCCAGGTTCCATGCTTGTCTTCTGTGCACGTGACCTCCTTTGGCTTTAAGAGCATGCTCAGAGCCTCCTCCAGGAGGCAGGAAAATTAAGAGCAGCAGTTACAGTTATGATGCACAGAAATACACAGATACTGTAATTGTTTTGCTGAACCTTCTAGGCTAATTCAGTGGGTTGCTTTGCATCTCCTGTTTACAGAATTTGAGTCCTAAAGAGAGCCGCAACAGTGTAACACCTTCAGATACAGACTGCAGCTCCAGTGCTCCATTCAGAAACTCCAGTGGGATCAGATTAAACACAGTCGCTGCTTTATAATACCTTCAGATACAGGCTGTATCTCCAGTGCTCTGTTCAGAAACTCTAGTGGGATCAGATTAAACACAGTCGCTGCTTTATGGTACCTTCAGATACAGGCTGTATCTCCAGTGCTCTGTTCAGAAACTCTAGTGGAGTCAGATTAAACACAGTCGCTGCTTTATAACACCTTCAGGTACAGGCTGTAGCTCCATTGCTCCCTTCACCAGTGCTCAGCTCAGAAACTCTAGTGGGGCCAGATGAAATGCAGTCACTGCTTTCTAACACCTTCAGATGCAGGCTGTATGTTTACAGAATTTGAATTCCTAAGGAGGACATGACAGTCACTGCTTTATAACACCTTCAGATATAGACTGTAGCTCCAGTGCTCCATTCAGAAACTAGTGGGGCAGATTAAACACAGACATCTTGGGAGTGATTAGTTCTGTTTTTAATCCACATACAGCTTGAAATGGAAAAGTAGCCACCTTTTTATTTTATTTTAATTATTATTTTTGGAGATGGAGTCTTGCTCTCTTGCCCAGGCTGGAGTGCAGTGGTGTGACCTCAGCTCACTGTAGCCTCCACCTCCCAGGTTCAAGGGATTCTCCTGTTTCAACCTCCTGAAGAGCTGTAATTACAGGCACGCGCCACCACACTCAGCTAATATTTTGTATTTTTAGTAGAGATGGGGTTTCACCATGTTGGCCAGGATGGTCTTGATCTCCTGACCTCATGATCCGCCCCCCTCGGCCTCCCAAAGTGTTGGGATTACTACGCACGGCTTACTATTTTTTTTTCTTTTTTTTTGAGACAGTCTGTCTCTGTCACCCAGGCTGGAGTTCAGTGGTGCAGTCTCAGCTCACTGTAACCTCAGCCTCCAAGGCTCAAGTGATTCTTGTGCCTCAGCCTCCTGAGTAGCTGAAACTATAGGTGTACACTAGCACACCCAGCTAATTTTTTTGGTATTTTTAGTAGAGACAGGGTTTCGCCATGTTTGTCAGACGGGCTCGAACTTCTGGCCGAAAGTGATCTGCCCTCAGCCTCCCAAAGTGCTGGGATTATAGGCATGAGCTACTGCCTCCCTGTCAACCACCGTTTTATTTTAAGAAGTGTCTAGGGACAGTGCCAGAATCATTCTTTTAGCACATTTTCTGATTAGCCAGGTAGTAAAGGTGTTTTGGTATTTTTTTTAAAAAACTTAACTTCTTGTAGGTCTTATGATTCTTCCAGTTACAAAACAATCTTTTTTATGTATGACTGATAACTGGAGGTTAGATGTTAAATATTAGGGTATGTGTTGAGAATGGACTTGCTTGATGGTGTGACTACTTCAGAGAAGCTTTTTTTTTTTTTTTTTGGAGACAGAGTCTTGCTCTGTTACCAGGCTGGAGTGCAGTGGCCCAGTCTCGGCTCACTGCAACCTCTGCCTCCTGGGTTCAAGTGATTCTTCCTCCTCAGCCTCCCTAGTAGCTGGGACCACAGGTGCATGCCACCACGCCCGGCTAATTTTTGTATTTTTAGTAGAGATGGGGTTTCACCGTGTTGGCTAGGATGGTCTTGATCTCTTGACCTTGTGATCCGCCCACCTCAGCCTCCCAAAGTGCTGGGATTACAGGCATGAGCCACTGCGCCCAACCCAGAGAAGCTTTTTAAACTCTGCAAAATGAATTATATTATATTTTTCCAATTTTAGTACATTATTATAACAAGCAAAAGTATTCTAGCCAGAAAAAAATCTGGCAGATAGTTTATCTTTCTTGGAGACTATGACATGTAAGATTGTGTGAGTCTTATTTGTTTGCTGGAAGAAAAAAGTGATACCTTCAGCAGAGACAGTTCTGGTAGGATGCCAGGTTTAAAATAAGAGAGACAGGGATAGAAACCGTTTTTTTTGAGATAGGATCATGAGGACTTCTTCAGATGTGAGACCTAGGTGTATTCCTTGGCCCCTTGTTTGCCTTAGCTGATTGTCGTATGTTTAGGGTGTTTGGCTAGAATGCTGTGGCTCTGATCCTATTAGCACATCACCGTGACATGACATGGCCAGCAGTATCACTGAATTCCATGTGGGCTGTGCCCAAAAAGATGAGTCCTTCTAGTGGTCAGTTGTCTGCAGAGGCCTCACACTTTTTACTCCACGATCCAGCCTTTTTTAGAAGGTTTCAGTGGGGTTAGAATTTACCGATCCCATGTAGCATCTTGGACATTAGACTGTGTATAAGCCAAATAGATAATAGTTACAGAAAGCATGAAGCTGTGATTTTGAACCATTGCTTATGACTGTGCCTGAAGTTAGGGAAATGGTTATCAGCTGCTTCATTGAGAGCAGTGGCCTCAGCACTGGCACTCCTGCATGTGCGCCGTGATACTTTGAATCACAGGCAGTATTTACCAGGTTCCCACTGTGCTGTAGCATTGGTTAGATGCTGTAGGTAAGGTGATCATATAATTTATCACTAACGGATCACTTTGAGAAGGAGAGAAAGCTCTTAATTATACCGGATCATAAACTCAGCCTGTCCCCGGTAAACCAAATGGAGGGTTGGCTTAGCTATGGGACATACAGGAATGCTGTTCATATCCTTGGTCCCCATTCTAGAAGATACTTATAACCCTGCTGAAGGGCTAGTACTTATACACTAAACCAGTGGTCCCCAACCTTTTTGGCACCAGAGACCAGTTTTTTGGAAGACACTTTTTCATGGACCAAGGAGAGGGACATGGTTTCAGGATGAAACTGTTCTACCTCGGATAATCAGGCATTGGTTAGATTCTGTTAAGGAGCACACAACCTAGATCCCTTGCTTGTGCAGTTCACAGTAGGGTTCAGGCTCCCATGAGAATTGAATGCCGCTGCTGACTGACAGGAGGTGGACCTCAGGCGGTCATGCTTACTCACTTGCCCACCGCTCACTCCTGCTCTGCGGCCCAGTTCTTAACACGCCAGGGACCCGCTGTTCACCTCCCGCTGTGTGGCCTGGTTCTTAACAGGCCAGGGACCCGTACTGGCCCACGGCCCAGGGCCTGGGGGACCCTGCCCTAAACAATTCAAGAACATCATGTTTAAAAAAATCCTCTCTGTAATTAACCTGTTACCCCCAAATAAATTTCCCTTCCGCCATATCATTCCCAAACAGATGTGTGCAAGCATTTCTCATCTTTATGAATTGCTCCCTTTACCCCATCTATTGCCACATTTTTCTTCTCTTCTTATACAAAACATTTCTTGAAAACAGAGTCTATACCAAGGTCAGCAAACTTTCCGTTAGGGGCTGGATAATAAATATTTTAGTCTTTACTGACTGTATGGTCTCTGTTGCAACTATTTTTCTGCCATTATGTGGCAGAAGTCACCGTAAACAATATTTAAACAAATGGGTTTGACTGTGTTCCAAAAACACATTATTAGCAAAAACAGGTGGCAGACCGGCTTGAGCCCACAGGCCATCATTTGCTGGCGTCTGCTCCGTTACCATGGCCTCTCCTTCGTCACGTCATCGCTGTTCGTTCCCGTGGCTCCACTCAGACTGCTGTTGTCAAGGTCACCAACAACTTCCCTGTTGTCAAAATTGTAGCAGTTCTCTGTCTTCAATTTATGAGTTTTTATTTTTTTGAGATGGAGTCTTACTCTGTCGCCTAGGCTGGAGTGCGGTGGTGTGATTTTGGCTCACTGCAACCTCCGCCTCCCAGGTATAAGCTATTCTCCTGCCCCAGCCTTCTGAGTAGCTTGGATTATAGGTGGACACCACCACGCCCAGCTAATTTTTGTATTTTTAGTAGAAACGGGGTTTCACCATATTGACCAGGCTGGTCTCAAACTCCTGACTTTGCCATCTGCTCACTTCGGCCTCCCAAAGTGCTGGGATTACAGGCATGAGCTGCCGTGCCCGGCCTTATATGAGTTTTTAACAGCAGACGACACAATCATTCTTTTCCTCCTCCTCCTCCAAACGCTTTTGTTTGGCTTCTGTAACAGCCGTAGTCCCTGATTTTTACTCATGTCTCTGATGGTTTTTCTCCGCATCTCTGCTCCTCTTTTTCATTTTAGCCTTCTGGATATTGGAGTGCCCAAGGGTTAGCCTTGTGCTGTCTTCTCTTCTCTGTCTATTCTCTCTTCCTATATGACTTCTTCTAATCTTACAGACTGAAATATCATCTCTAAAGTAATGACTTCTAAATTTAAACCCCAACCTATCACCTCTCTTCCAAGCTCCAGACTCTTACGTCCAACTTAATATCTCTACTTGATCTCAAGTAAGGTATCTTTTTTTGCGAGGGTGACAGAGTTTTGCGCGTCACCCAGGCTGGAGTACAATGGTGCTATCCCAGCTCAGTGTAGTCTTTAGTCATGGGACAGTCAGGTACATGTGGTCTACACGTATGTGGCCTGTTGGCTCTCTCACAGCTGCGCTCATGCTGCTTCCCCTCCTGGCAGAAGCTGCAGTGGGGTTGTAATACTTTTATTGTGTAGCATCCATCTTTGTAGGTTTTTATTTCAGTGGAAATACTGGGCTCACCATTAGCTTTCTGTTCGTTTTTTGAGACAGGGTCTTGCTCAGTCACCAGGCTGGAGTGCAGTAGCATGATCACGGTTCACTGCAGCCTTCACCTCCCAGGCTAAAGTTATCTTCCCACGTCAGCGTCCTGAGTAGCTGGGACTACAGGCGTGCGCCACCATGCCTGGTTAATTTTTTTTTTTTTTTTTGGCAGAGACCAAGTCTCTCCATGTTGCCCAGGCTAGTCTTGAACTCCTGGATTCAAGTCATCCTCCATTATCAGCCTCTGAAGTGCTGGGATTGATTATAGGTGTGAGCCACTGTTAGCTTTAAACATTCCTTTCTAACTCCGTTGCATTGGTTTTCAAATGGGGTACTATAAATGTCTCTAAGATTTGTTGCAGTTTTGGAGTCTTCATTCACTGTCCAGGTGTTTTGAAGGCACAGTGTTCTGGAACTTACAAGTCCATAGCTTCCCCTCGCCCCAATTTAGAGCTATCTCTTCCCTCTGTGTGAGGCTTTGAAGGTAACTGCACATGTGTGCTTGCACACATGCACAGCCACACACAGAGATATACACGTTCTATTGTTGTCAATAACATGTGCAGTAGTCACTGAGATAGAGGGGAATCATTTAGTTTTAAATTAAAACTTTGTGAGGCACATTGGTAAGAGTTCCGATTGTTTGCCTGTATGCGGGAAACACAATGTTGGCATAGGTACAATGAATCAAGAGAGCTTTATGCAAATTTTCTTTTGTGCCTGGAATTGATTACGGTTCAGCTGTCTCAAGTTGGTTTTTGTTTTTCATGTATTTCTCTTACTCTAGGCACTTGAAGAGGCTCAGAAAGCGATCCAGCAACTCTTTGGCAAAATCAAAGATATCAAAGACAAAGCTGAAAAATCAGAGCAAATGGTGAGTTCTGGTTTCTTCCTAACTTTTTTTGCAACAAAAGAGAGAAATGAGCTTCTCATCCAGGCATTCTAATAATGAGCTTTTCTCCCACCTCAGAGGGAAGTGAGCTTCTCATCCACGCATTCTAATAATGGGCTTTTCTCCCACTCCTGCAGCCACAGTCATCTGCATCTCTGAAGCAAGCCCCTGTCAATGCATTCAGATCAATTCAAGGGGAACTGCTTGCTGGACAGCAGTGACTCACCATCTCTGCTGCCCTGCCTTGGCAGCCCTGGTTTTAAATAGGCACTGTTTTGGTTTTTTTCTCTCCTTTCTCAGAAATAGATTCCTAGTCATTTTGGATTCCTTTCTCTCTCTTTTTTTAAAATTTTCAAGCTATCCCTCTGAAGTGGATTCCTTTCTCTAACACTTGTTTGTATCATGCATTTCTCAGTCAAGGTGTACAGTGTGCCGCTTGGTAGCACACAGAGAATGTGGTCCCGGATCTGGGAGGAGGGATGTCTCCTGCCCGTGATCCATGTTTGTAAACACGGAGAATACGCTCCCGGATCTGGGAGGAGGGATGTCTCCTGCCCCTGATCCATGTGTGTAAACATGGAGAGTACGCTCCCAGATCTGGAAGGAGGGATGTCTCCTGCCTGTGATCCATGTGTATAGAACATGGAGAATACGCTCCTGGATCTGTGAGGAGGGATGTCTCCTGCCCGTGATCCATGTGTGTGGCACATGAAGAATACGCTCCTGGATCTGGGAGGAGGGATGTCTCCTGCCCGTGATCCATGTGTGTGGCACATGAAGAATACGCTCCCGGATCTGGGAGGAGGGATGTCTCCTGCCCGTGATCCATATGTGTAAACACGGAGAACACGCTCCCGGATCTGGGAGGAGGGATGTCTCCTGACCGTGATCTGTGTATGTAAACACGGAGAACACACTCCCAGATCTGGGAGGAGGGATGTCTCCCGTGATCCTTGTGTGTGGTTTTTGTGGAATTCTCCCTTGACTAATTTGTGTCCCCCAGTGCTGTGCTCAA
Source organism: Cacajao melanocephalus (assembly GCA_963573385.1). Classification (NCBI taxonomy): domain Eukaryota; kingdom Metazoa; phylum Chordata; class Mammalia; order Primates; family Pitheciidae; genus Cacajao; species Cacajao melanocephalus. Next base: position 51,137 of record CAUYLG010000250.1, on the reverse strand, counting down.
ACACTTGCCCTGAATTCCGAGAACCCAGCATTTACTCTTTCCTCCTCCATGGGAGGCACTGGGAAGTGCTGGATCTAGAGTTCAGAATCTGACTAAATAGTGTCCTGTCTCTCAGTTGTCTAAGAAGTCCAGTGTCTTCAACTGTGACATAAGAATAATGGCACTTGCTTCACAGGGTTGTTGTAAGAATTAAAGGTATGGAGAGCACTGAGCCTAGTCCTAGGGACCTGATTCTGTGGTCCTTCCCCAAGGATGCGCTATACTCAGCAGCACCCAGGGGTCCTCGAAGCGTGTTTCAGTGACAGTGTCCAATGCTGCTTTCGCTGGAGTTTGTTGCGTTGCCGACGTCCTTGTGATTCTCGTCTGCGCTCTGGACCTGCTTCCTCTTCCAGCCGAGGGGCTTCGCAGTGGCAGTTTGCTCCTTAGTTATTAGATGTCTCTTTTGAGGCAGTTTGCTTTCCTGGACAGTGCTTTGCTGAAGGGAGAAGACGTCGGCATGAGGGGAGAAGTGATCTGTGCTGAGCTCTTTTAGTGTGCTGGCACTGCGCTGGTTTCTTTGTACCGGCACGCTAAGGTAGCCTTCATAACAATCTTATGAACTAGGTTTTGTGATCATTATTATCTTTGCAAGTACCCATTTTATAGATGAGAAAACAGGCTCGGTGAGGCTGAGAAGTGTGCCGTAGGACGCAGAGCTGGTGAGTGGTGGAGCTGGGACTCAGCCCTCGATCTGTGACTCTCAGACCTGCCACTTCGTGTTCTGTCCTTTCTTGGCTGCTCATGGGCAACAGTTGAGGTGAGCCAGCTATGGGCATTCTGTTTGCACGTGGTCTCTTGTAGTTTGGCCTGAGTACCCCTTGCATGCCCTGCCTTTGAAAGCTTTATTCAGAGAAAAATAAGTAGTTCGGTTTGCCAGAGAAGCACAGGCTGTGGGATGGGGAGTGATGGGAGATCCTGGGAGCAAAGAGACCAGTCAGCTGCAGTGCAGAGCAGTGAGGGACTGAACAAGGAAGAGAAAGAAAGGCAATAGAAAATGAGGCACAGGAAGAGTTTTTAGGACTTAATGACTTACTGATGTGGGGACTAGGAAGAGTCATAGATGACTAACTTCGAAAACAGTGGTTAAAGACCCCCGATGTGGCCGGGCGCGGTGGCTCATGCCTGTCATCCCAGCACTTTGGGAGGCAGAGGAGGGTGGATCACTTGAGGCCAAGAGTTCAAGACCAGCCTGGACAACATGGCAAAATCCAGAAATTAGCCAGGCATCGTGGTGCATGCCTGTAATCCCAGGTACTCTGGAGACTGAGGCAGAGAATTGCTTGCCTGGGAGGTGGAGGCTGCAGTGAGCCTAGATCGCACCACTGCACTTCAACCTGGGTGACAGAGCAAGACTCTATCTCAAAAAAACAAATAAATAAAGACCCTGATGTTAGGACTGAAGCTAAGAAACCGAGAAAGAGGCACAGAGGTGTTTTTGTAGGAAGTAGGGTGATGATCTCGGAGTTGGAAGTGGGTGATGAGATTACAGGGCCGGTCTTCTGTCTTCTGTATCTAGTTTATTATACCACTCCTGGTTGTTTTTCTTCCCCCAAATTCAAGTATTTCGTAAAGTGGTGGGTTTCCCACTTGTCTGTTGAATATGCTTTCCCAGTGCCTGAAATACACTTGCATCCCGAGAGACAGCATCTATTCTCTTGGACCTGCTGAAACAACACTGTCAGGACCTTGTTCCCCAAATTGCCTTCTCGCCCCCTGAGGTCTGCTCCGCCCTCTTGGTACCTTACATGTTAAGCATGTGTTACTGGGGTTGTATTTCAGTCGTTTTGAGATGTGAGAGTAAGTCTTTTCTTTGCTGGAACCAGGCCATAGGCCCTAGTTCCATTAATAAAGACCGTTTGAGTACAGTGTACTGACTGGTGCGCAGCTTCAGCACCGAAGGCACCCTTTTCTCACCTTGCTCGGGAGGAAATGTGCTGTGCTTGTCTCCTCTGTCCTGTATGTTCAGTACTGAGTTGCTGTTTGGATCATTTCATTTGGGGTAAAAAATGACGTTTATTTCATGCTCACAACTAAAGGTTTTATAACCCTGAGCAAAGTCCAGAGAGTTGCCACATTACATTTAAATGCCTGATTGGAAATTGTTTTGATTTTGTATTGTGAGAATGTTTGCTAACCTGAGATTTTTCCCTGGTTCATCTGCATTAGTTTCTTATGGAGCTACTTGCAAAAGTGTTTACATCTTTCTTAATCTTCTTCCTTTCTTGTGGTTTTCCAATGTTTAGGTGAAAGAAATCACCCGTGATATTAAGCAGTTAGATCATGCGAAACGCCACCTGACCACCTCGATCACCACACTGAACCACCTGCACATGTTGGCAGGAGGCGTCGATTCCCTCGAGTAAGCAATGCCAGCTTTCTCTGCTGGGGCCACGGGAAGTGTATCACATAGAGAGAATGTACTGTGGGCTCATTGACTTCTCAGACAGGAAAGTCTCACCATCCTGCCCCACTTTCTGCAAATTGGCTTCAAGTGTTCAGTCACCATTTTTGCTTTGTGCTCTCTGATGTTCAAAACCTAGCAAAGGCTGACAGCCAGTCTGAAGGGGACCCAGGAAGGCTTTCAGAATGACTCCAGGAGTATGGTTCATCTTCAGGTTCTCGCTCTGTACCATCAAGGCAGACAGTGACTCAGGCCCATCATCACTCCCTGTGGCTTCTACCTCGGCAAGTTTCCCGCTTTTGTTGGGCTGAGTTGCACTGTCATCGAAGAGACCATATGAGACAGAACTTTGAATTGTTCAAACCACTTCTTTTTTTCAATCTACCTTTTGAAAAGTAGCTTTCTGTTTGGCTTGTAGGGGGAATGATACGTGAGAACAGTAGGAAGAGTTGGTTATTTACTACAAAGAAGCAATCTAAGCCTCCTTTACTAGCAAGATTTTGCCACTCCAGCTCACCTCTGTGGCCTCAGGGTGATTCCATGTGTGGACGAGGAAAGCATATCTTCATAGAAACTGAGATACAGCATTCAACGTTCTGGGTGCGGAGAGTGGGAGAGTGCCTTGAGGGAAAGAGGAGGAGGGGCAGGCCCCTTCCTGACCTCTGCTAGGCATTGCATGAGTTCCAGGGACCCTGGTCCACCCTCCTGTGAGCAGTGAGAGCAGCAGCCAGCGGGAGACCAGGGGGGCAGTCTCATTTGTTCCTTCCTCAAGTGGTCGGCGTTGTCTACCAAACCATCGGACCAGGCAGTGGTAGCATCCTAACACCTTGGCTCAAACTGAATCCTTTTTCAGTGCCTCTTAAGGAAAATAATAAATTACAAATTTAATTAAACAGCCCAACCCTGATGAAAAATTTAGATCTGATAGTTTATACTTCCTCCCTTTGTGTAACGTGATTTTATCAGCATCCTTTTATTTAAGGTTCATTAACCTTAGCGGTAGGGAAAGTAGAGGTCTGTGACAGAGATGCCTCAGAACCTACAGACTGGAGTTAATAAGTAAAGGCATGCCATTTTTTTTAGGGGCGGGGGGTGGAGTCTCACAGTGTCGGCTAGGCTGGAGTGCAGTGGCGCTATCTAGGCTTGCTGCAGCCGCAGCCTCCTAAGTTCAAGCGATTCTCCTGCCACAGCCTCCTGAGTAGCTGGGATTACAGGCACGTGCCACCAGGCCCAGCTAATTTTTGTATTTTATTAGAGATGGGGGTTTCACCATGTTTGCCAGGCTGGTCTTGAACTCCTGACCTCATGATTTGCCTGCGTCGGCCTCCCAAAGTGCTGGGATTACAAGGTGTGAGCCATTGCGCCTGCCCAGATGGATTTGGTTTGATCATAGGCTGTAATCCTCAGATAGTAACATCCCTACCCCTCTTCTCTGTCCACAGCTTGCTAGTCCCATAATATCCAGCCCAAATTCTAAATATATAGTCTTCCCAGATTCCCCTCCCCACACCTAATGAGAATTCATCACTCATACATTCTTTTGTATCCACCATAGCACATAACTTGTAACTCTGTTTAGAACATGGTTCATCCTATTTGATACTAGTTAGATGTGTACTTGACTCTCTCCCTTACTATGTGATGTCACCCTGAGGATTTGGACCGGATCCTGTATTTTTCCTCCCCCAATGCACAGCACCTTACATGTTCAGTGCTCAGTGAGCACTGATTAAGCTGAGTTGATGTCTGTTTTAGAGCTAGAGTAGGTTGTTCTGTATCTGGATCGTGTGTCCTTCTAGACCTTTAAATGTGTTATTTCCTTGCAGAGCTATGACCAGGCGAAGACAATATGGAGAAGTTGCTAATCTACTTCAGGGTGTAATGAATGTCCTGGAACACTTCCACAAGTACATGGGGATTCCACAGATCCGGCAGCTTTCTGAAAGGTAAACTGTCACTGGAGGAAATGATCTCGCTGTCAGAAAAGGACCTGCAGCTCGGAAGTGCTTAAGCACTTAGCTCAGCCATGTTCGTTGCGGAATCTTACTGTATGAAGGAACCTCAGATGCTGCCTGATCTAACTCTGTGTGGTGCAGATGTCCCCCCACAATACCCCTTAGCATGTCTTCTGCAGCCGCCTATGTTAGAGAGTTGCAGTTGTCCCCATTTGTGAGAGGAACTATTCCAGTTATCTATTTCTTTGTCACAAACCAACACAAAACTTAGTAGCTTAAAATATTGTTTTGCATGTATAATTTGGCCTGGCTCAGGGGACCAGCTCGTCTCTGCTCCATGCAGCATTAGCTGAGGCAACTCAAGAGGGGAACTGGAGAAGGCACTGGCTGGCTCTCATGGCTGGCAGGTTGGTGCTTGCTGTCAGCTGGGAGCTCAGCCAGGCTGTGGGCTGGGATCCGTTGTGGTCTTCCATAGGCCGCTTAGACTTCCTCATGGTAAGGTAGCTGGTTCCCAGAATGAGCATCCCAAGAGAACCAAGCCTTGAAAATTTCATAGCATCATTTCTGCCATGGTCACAAGCCTGCTAAGATTCAAGAGGAAGGAACATAGTCTTCTCCCACCCCACTAACGGGAGGAATATCAAAGTCATGTTGTTACAAAAAGCATGTGGGATGGGGTAGATTGCTGTGGCAGTCTTTAGAAAAACAGTGAGCCACAGCCGGGCACAGTGGCTCATGCCTGTAATCCTAGCACTTTGGGAGGCTGAGGCGGGTGGATCACCTGAGGTCTGGCGTTTGCGACCAGCCTGGCTAACATGGTGAAACCCCGTCTCTACTAAAAATACAAAATACTAGCTGGGCGTGGTAGTGTGCGCCTGTAGTCCCAGCTACTCGGGAGGGAGGCTGAGACAGGAGAATTGCTTGAACCCAGGAGGCGGAGGTTGCAGTGAGCCGAGATCGCGCCATTGCACTCCAGCCTGGGTGATAGAGCGAGACTCCATCTCCAAAAAAAAAAAAAAAAAAAGAAAGAAAATATGGTGAGCCACTGAAACTTCAGTATGATAAAAAGATGACTTTCTCTCCAACCTTATTCTTTCCTTCTTATTGCTGTTGAGTTTTAATCCCAGATTCAGATTCAGTGGAAAGGAAGGTAGTTACTCAGAGAGAAGGAAGATGAGGATTCTAAAGGAGGATGAGTCGTTGACTCAGTGCCTTTTCTGTTGGAAGTACGGACAGGAAGAACACTGAGAAGGCAGAGACCATCACAGTTGCAAATCCTAACCTCCTTGCAGCGAAGAAGAAATGAAGGGGTTGTTACTTAGCAGCAGCTGTCATTTTTGATGCCTTCTTAATAAGGTCTGACTGCTACAGGCTTCTTTGTTTTCCTTAAGTTTCCCTATCTGTAATTATGTAAGTAATACACATAAACTTTTTAAAAATAGAGACTGGGTCTCACTCTGTTCCTCAGGATGGAGTGTAGTGGTACAGTTATTGCTCACTGCAGCTTGGAGAGCTCCTGGGCTCAACTGATCCTCCCGCCACAGTTTCCCAAGTAGCTGGGAACTACAGGTACACAGTACCACATCTGACTAATTATGTTACCTTTTCATAGAGACAGGGTCTCGTTCTGTGGCCCAGGCTGGTCTTGGGCTCCCAGAGCGCTGGGGTTACGGGCATGAGCCACTGCACCTGGCTCCACGTTTTCTCTTGTTTAAAAAGTCAAATATATATACAGATGAATCCTAGTTCCCTTTAGCTAGACCTCAGAATCCCACTGTTCTCCCCAGGGGTTGTAAGTGTTATCAGTTAATAGATATTGCTCCAGATTTTTATGTGTGTATTTACATAAATCTATAGTTTCAGTTAATAGTTTTGTTTTGCTTTGTTTTAAGTAAATGGTTTCATACCTTACACTTTATTCTGAAAACTGCTTTTTGTTTTCAACCACATGTATTTTAGATGCTTTTTTTTTTTTTTTAACATCAGTAATGTATAGACCTGCTTCATTCTCTGGAGCTGATGCACAGAATCCCATAGAATAACATAGCACAGATTATTGAACCATTTTGATAGCATTGGGTTGTTTGTTTCTGATTTTTAAAATATGCCCCCTTTTGCACTTATGCCAGTATTTCTCTAGGACAGATTCCAGGTTTATATACATTTAAAATTTTAGTAACTACTGCCCATTTGCCCTCCAGCAAAGCTTTATATACTTGTATTGAGAGTACCATTTCCCCATACCCTCAACAACACTTGGTACTGTTCTTCATTTTTATGTATCTGATGGTTGAAAATGGTGTCCAGTTCCTTTGATTTTCATTTCCCTTTTAGATTAGTAAAACTAAATTAGTAACATCAGTTTTTTGGGTTTTTTTTGAGACAGAGTCTTGCTCTGTTGCCCAGGCTGGAGTGCAGTGGCGCGATCATAGCTCCCTGCAACCTGGAACTCCTGAGCTCAAGCAATCCTCCTGCCTTCACCTCCTGAGTAGCTGGGACCACAGGTAAATACCACCATGCCTGGCTAATTTTTAAAACTTTTTTGTAGAAATGGGGTCTTCCTACATTGCCAAGGTCTTGAACTCCTGGGCTCAAGCATTCCTTCTGCCTCATCCTCCCACAGTGCTGGGATTATAGGCATACTGTACCTACCCCCAGTTGTATTCTTAAAGACTCATGAGTTTCTTATATTCTAAGAAACTATTCTCTCTTATTCCTTCGAGTAGTCTCTACAGCTTGGTCTGTGCATTCTCTCCTTGTGGAATTCTTGTTACATGAACATTGGAACTTCTAGATCTGCTGCCATGTCTGTTATTTTTCTTTCATGCTTTCCGTCTGTCCTTTTGAACTGCTTTCTAAAAGAATTCCTCAACCCAGTCTTCCTTTTTAAATTTATTTTTCACTTGCGTCCATTCTGCTATTTGGCCTACCTATTGAATTTTTATTTTGACCATCCAGCCTTTTAATTTCTAGCATATCTAGCTTATTCTTTTTTGGGGGGGCATAATCTCAGAATTCTTCCATGGAATAGAAATTGTGTGTATATAGCTCTGGGTTGCCTGTTCCATTTGTCTGTCCGCCAGTGTAAGGTCTTCAGTTTCCTCAGCGTGGCAACTCACTCTCTTTAGCATTCCTCAAATGTTTGTTGATGGTTAGCTGAAAGCTCATTTATTTTTTAATTTATTTTTTGAGACCAAGTCTCACTTCATCGCCCAGGCTGAAGTGCAGTGGCACGATCTTGGCTCACTGCAACTTCTGCCTATTGGGTTCAAGCGATTCTCCTGCCTTACCCTCCTAGTAGCTGGGATTACAGGTGCCCATCACCACACCCAGCTAATTTTTGAATTTTTAGTAGAGATGGGGTTTCACCGTGTTGGCCAGGCCGATCTGGAACTCCTGACATCAAGTGATCCACTCGCCTTCGCCTCCCAAAGTGCTGGGATGACAGGTGTGAGCCACCATGCCTGGCCCTGTTTTTATTTTTGACATTCTCTCTTAGTCTGGTCAAGAATGCTCTTTTACTGCTACCTGCTGGTGGGCAAGCAGTGGGAAGTCCTGCTTGGCTAGGTGTATCACAGAGGGCTCTTCCCCAGTGAGGGGGGCAAGACCTGGGGAAACCTGCCAGGTGGGTGTCCCAGCGACCGATCTAGGCTTCGAGGCTCCCTGGTCTTCTTGGGTGTCTGCTGCCCCTCTGGCGACTGCTGAAGTTCCCAGACCCCGAGGCCCACACCTGCCGCCTGACCTGAGCATTCACGGTGAGGGTGCAGACACAGACACCACTGACTTACTCCTGTTGCAGGGTGCAGCATGGCCTGCCGGCCACCTCACCTGAGTATTCACAGTGAGGACGCAGACAAACACGCCACTGACTTACTCCTGCTTCAGGGGACAGTGTGCCCCGCCAGCGGCCTCACTTGAGGATGCACAGTGAGGATGCAGGCACTCATGCCGCTGACTTACTCCTGCTGCAGGGGACAGTGTGCCCAGCAGGCTGCCTCACCTGAGTATTCACTGTGAGGACACAGGCACACATGCCGCTGACTTACTTCTGTTGCAGGGGTCACTGTGGCCTGCCGGCCGCCTGACCTGAACATTCACAGTGAGGATGCAGACACAGACGCCGCTGACTTACTCCTGTTGCAGGGATCAGCAGGGCCCACCGGCAGTGGACCCAGGGGCCCATCCCGCTCCTGTATCTGCCACTATCATGTCTTTCATTTCTGAGAAGCATTTTTGGGCAGTGATTTTCTTTAATCCTTCCTACCAGGAAGTGCTCAAGCTTCTAGTCTATCACTTTTCTTGCCTGGATTTGGATTTTCTTTTTTATTTCTAGGGCTCTGGGGTAGGAATGGGAGGTTGCAGCATGTGCTGCATGTGCCATCTTGTAGTGGAAATGCCAAAGAACTATTTGGGAATGTTGGAACACAGCTTGGCAGAATGCTGGGGAAGTCGCCACCCTTTCCTCGTCCTTCCTGACCCTCACACCTAGAGCTGGCTGATCACCTTATCAGACTGGGCTGTGAAGCAGGCAAGAAGGCCAACGAGCAGGACTTCAGGAGCTGTGAGAAGGAAGGAGCTTGGATGGAGCAGGCAGATTTGCTGTCAGCGGATGGGGGAGGAGGAGGAGGAGGAGGAAGGCAGTACCCTCCTACCCCTACTCTCAGGATGATTCAGAGTTGATCTCTTTTTCACGTTCATTTGTTCTTTTTTCATTTACGTGATAGATATTTATTCTGCATTTTCTATATCCTAGGCCCTGTGCTAGGGTACCAAAGGCACAAAGGTAAGAAATATACACTCTCTGCCTTCAGAGAGTTCAACATTTTTTGTATGGAGAAGAAAGACACTAAAGAAAGTTTCAGCATAACATAGATGCAACAAGACTGGTGTATGCTGTGCAAGGTATAGCAGGATCTCAGAAGAGGAATTGATAGGCTGAAGCATGGGCTGAGGGTAGGGGTAATGGACAAATTCACTTTCAATCTGAATGTTAAAAGAATGAGTGGGATCTTACCAGGGTGACAGTAAGTGGGGAGAAGGAAGAGGGAGTCTCATGAGTCTCATGTCTCATGGAGTCTGGAGGCTGCAGAGGGAGATAGGGTCGGGTTTATATGCCTTGCTAGAGAATTTAGTCTTTATTTTGTGGACAGTGAAAGATTTTAAGCAGGGAGGGGCATGATCTCACTTGTATTTTGTAAAAGTCTAGTGGAGTATAGAGGTACAAGAGACTGGATATTAGAAGTATGTTCTGGATTAGAAAAGATGAGACCCTTATAAGGCAGTAGCCATGCGGTCACAGTTGTGTGTGGGAGCTGGTCACTTGTTGCTGGCAAAGGAGGGTGTTATGCCTGGCAGGAAAACGACAGAACTCAATTTTATTTGATAGAAACCAGTGTAGGGATTTGTTAGTAACCTACGCGTGAGACCTAATTCTAAAACTCTTGGAAGAAAACAGCAAATCTTCACCATAAACTTGGCAGCAGTTTCTTGGATATGACACCAAAGTCCTAGGCAACAAAAGAAAAAAATAAATAAATTGGACTATGACAAATTGTATATCAAAAGACACTATCCGCAGGGTAAAATGGCAACACACAGAATGGGAAAAATATTTCTAAATCATTTATCTGATGAGGGATTAATATCTAGACTATATAAATAATTGCTAAAAATCAACAACAAAAAGCCAAACAACTCAATTAAAAAATGAGCAAAGGACTTGAATAAGCATTTCTCCAAAGAAGATACATCAGTGGCCAGTAAACGTGAAAAGATGCCCCATGAGGGCGTGAGGCGATACTGCCCTGTGGCTTTGGCTTGGTTTCTCCAGTGGGCTGTTTAGTTCGATGTAGTCCCACTTGTTTATTTTCGCTTTTGCTGCCTGTACTTTTGGTGGGCTCTTCGCTTTTCAACATGTTTCCAAAGAGGTAGTTTTAAAAATTTGAAGGAACTTTATAATCACTGTTATAATCACATTCCCTTAAAAAGAGAAAATCCAACATTCTATGAATAGATTTTAGCACTGCAAACATTCATTATCATGTAGGGTTGCTGCAAACACAGGAGGATTTACTTTTCTTTTAGTTCATTTCATAGTCTCTATTTGCAATAATTTTCTGTAGGTTAATACAAAATATGTGTTATTAGATAACACTAAAAAGCCAGGATGGTGGCTCACGCCTGTAATCCCAGCACTTTGGGAGGCTGAGGCAGGTGGATAGCTTGAGTTCAGGAGTTCAAGACCAGCCTGGGCAACATGGTGAAACCCTGTCTCTAACAAAAATACAAAAAGTGAGCTGGGCATGGTGGTATGTGCGTGTGGTTCTAGTTACTTGGGAGGCTGAAGTGGGAGGATTGCTTGAGCTCCGGAAGTGGAGGATGCAGTGAGCTGAGATTGCACCACTGCACCCTAGCCTGGGCAAGAACGTAGACTCATCTCAGGAAAAAAAAAAAAAAAGTAACACTAAAAAGAGCAGAAGAGGAGACAGCTTCTTGTTTTCAGTGCTTGACTAGAATTATTTTTTCAAGAGGTACTAAAAGTTTGAGAAAAGTCCAGACTTCTTATTTTTAGCATCCTTTCTGGTGGATTTTCTTCCCTTATGTTTACGTCGTGATGGTAGAACCATCCGGAAATGATAGAACTAGCTATTTGTTTTGAGGGGCAGGAGATGGCAGGCGAGTTACTACCCTCTGCATTGCTTCAGTTTGTCTGATTTACTGTCTTGCTGTCTATAAATTGTAGAAGTCATGGGAAAAGTTGCATTCTGAAATCTTTGCCTGTACATTTGAAATATGAAGTTCATGAACCTTGATTCGAACATAGCTCATTCTTCCAACTAGCCTTCTGGCAAATGCTTACATGCTTAATGTAGCATTGAAGGAAATATTTTTTTTTAGTATCTTTATGTTTCATATCCTCCTGGCCTAAGCATGTCCGTGAAAGTGAATGTTTTTAATCATCAGTTAATATTTCCCAACAAAGAATGGAAGATTGTGACATTCTCTTGAAAACCATGAAACTCTTGAACTAAAATATATTTTTCAGAGACATTTCTAACCTCTTGTAAATGTGAGAAAGGCTTGACAGGTCTCATGGTGCAGTGAAAAAAGAACACCTAGGAATGGACAGGCTGCCGAGCTCGATGGCTTCAGTGAGTTCTTTCTAGGCCTCCTTTCTAAGTGTGAGCGCCGTCCCTGGTGACCTGAGTTTCCCGGTGTGAGCGCCGTCCCTGGTGATCTGAGTTTCCCGGTGTGAGCGCCGTCCCTGGTGATTCCACGATGTCTCACTAGCTCACTGAAGATGCTAGGCTGAGATTCTTTATGGTGCCCTTGTGGAACTGTAGCATCTGCCTGATTAACCCTGCTGTTCAGAAGAGACTGTTTTTGGGAGGTCACTGTATTGATTTGGGAAGTATTTGGGATGTTTTCTTTGGGACTGTCACTCACAAGGTAACCAAAGTGTCAGGGTTACTTTATCCACAGATACCTAAACAATGTTGATAATTTGCTGTCTGTCTGCTGCTGCCCCTTGGGAAAAGCTGAGAATACCTTTAGGAAAAGGCGCCTTTGAACAGCTCTGCAGTCGTGTGGCATGGAGGGTGCCAGAAGCCATTGGGTTCACTTTCCTTCCTGGGCAGCACAGTGGCTCTTTTGTTTCTGAAGAGTGACCAGTTTTGGGTTCCGCCCTGCAACAGGCTGAACTTACTTGGATGCCAGGAGGAATCTTTGTTCCCTGTTCTCTGTGAGTTGTAGGCTGACTTTCCCAAGAATGACTAGGAAATCAGCTGGGCGTGGTGGCTGACGGCTATAATTCTAGCACTTTGGGAGGCTGAAATGGGCAGATTGCTTGAGTCCCGGAGTTTGAGAGTAGCCTGGGCAACATGGCAAAAAACTCCATCTCTACAAAAAATACAAGAATTAGCTGGGCGTGGAGGTGCATACCTATAGTCCCAGCTACTCAGGAGGCTGAGAGAAGGGAGGATTGCTTGAGCCCTGGAGGTTGAGGCTGTTGTGAGCCTTCATTGCACCGCTGTGTTCCGCTCTGCATACAGTGGTTCAATCAAGGCTCTCTGCAGCCTCAGCCTCCAGGTTCCTAGTCACTCCTTTATTTATTTATAAATAAATTTATTAAATAAATAAATAAAGGAGTGACTAGGAAATCTTGGTGGTTCAGCACATGTATTTGCTCTGCTGACAGTTATCAGTTGAGCTACCTCTTTATAGTAGGAACTTTTCATGTTTAGAAGAGGACGGAGTTTAAAGGAATGAAGCTAAAGATACAGTCTTTTAAGTCTGTTGACTTCTTTCTAGCATCCTGTTTAAGCAATTGATTATAAGGATTACAATTTGCATCTCACCCTGAAAATGCATGGGATTGAGGTTTGGGTCTCTAGAGACCATCAGTGATGTCTGTAAAGGAATGGTTGGATCTTTCATCCGGGTCATTGATAGCCACTTCAAAAACCGCTGTTGGAAACACTGACGTTTGTATGCTGAGGTGTATCCTTCTGCTCCAGGGTTAAGCATACCTCTAACCTAGAGCCACCTGTAAAGTCAGCTGACACTGTAAGATGGGTGTTGTGGAATAATCAGTACTGGTGAGGATACAGAATCATCTTGTACGGGCTGCCAGCCCCCGCCTCCCTTATTTTACAGCTATTGGAAGTTGTGACCCATGGAGAGGAAGTGACTTGGGATTACTTAGCCCACTGTAACGTAGCCGGGTCTAGCCTGTCTCAAGAGGTGACTCTGAAGATGAAGACCATGGCAAGGAAGTCTACAGATCAGAGACTGGGAATTTTTCCTCTTTTTTTGCTCTGGTGATACCAAGCGTCATCGTAGGCTCTGGTTCTCCTTTCTGCCACTCTGGTGACTCCTTTCGGAGTCAGCAAGAATACGGAGTAGGGAATAGCTTGGGCCACAGGCAGACCCAAGCCCATCAGTGTCACTGAGATGGTCAGTAGCCCTGAGAATGTGACTGAGTGCTCTGGCTGGGGGTGGGGCTTCCCCTCAGGAGTCCCTGTGGCTTAGCAGGGAACGGGTGCTGTCTGTGTGCTTTCATGAAGAGGGCAGGAGCAGAGGGGCCTGAGCCTCTGGAAGCTGTCTTGGGACCTGGCACCAGAGGAGGCTGTGTGCTGGCTCATGACGTGGGAGTCACAGGATGCTCCGAGGTGCCATTTTATTCTTTTCTCCCATGTCAAAGTTCACACTAAAGGAATGTGTCCCATTGCCTGGGGGGCAACTCTAGATGAATGGCCCTAGTTCTGAATGGAGGTGGGGGCAGTTCCAGTAATAGCCTCATCTGGGTCATTTCTGGCCCCCTTGAGAACTGACTAAAAAGGCTACAAACCCACCTATAAAAGTGGTTTACAAAGTTCTGAAGATACTGGAAAAACTTTGGAAAGCATTTGGAATAAGGTGTAATTATAACCATGCCACAGAAAAACAGACTTTTTTGGGTCATGCCTCTCCCCTCATTCGAAAAAAAACATCTCAGCAGTTGCCAGACACTCCTTAGTAGCCAAATAAATTGCGGTTTTGAGCTGTTCGCTCTTTCTAGAAACTTCATAACGTTAATTCTGAAGGAACAGGGTGGAGACCAAGAATGGAAGTGTGCTCTTTTGTGGTACTTTTAGCAACCAGACAATATTTGCCTCAGGCTCAGAAAGTCCAGTGGGGCCTGAGAGTCTTGTGCCACTCCAGCTCTGCAAGGCTGGCCTGGCGGTGCAGGGTGGCCACCTACGTCAGGCAGCTGGTGGGGGACTCAGAGAGGGTGGGATCAATTGCAGGGCGGGGTTGATTGCGGCGCAGGATCGACTGCGGGGCAGGATGGATTGCGGGCTTGGTGGATTGCAGGGGGTGATCAATTGCAGGGCGTAATTGATTGCGGGTGGGATCGACTGTGGGGTGTGGTCGATTGCAGGGCTTGGTTGATTGCAGGGCATGGTCGACTGTGGGACGGGATCCATTGCAGGGTGGGGGTGTGGTCAATTATCGGGCGGGATCCTGGCCGCCTCTTTCTGCTCTTGCATTCCAGTCTACAAACAGTTCTTGAGCTCCTAGTGTACACGCAGCCACTGTTGAGTCCTGGCCTCCCCTTTCTAACTGGTTTTCCTCACAGTTCCATTTTCATATTCACAAACTTCTAAACCTAAATTGTCATTCCGTGGCCCTCACTTTCCTTTAGCAGTTCATTTTGTCATTTGACTCTTTGTTTTTACTATAGAAAACATTCTTTTCATTCATTTGTTTAAAAACTTATGAGCTTGTTGGTTTCTGGGTTAACAAAAACCCCAAACACTGCAACAGCATGGGTGGAACTGGAGGACACTGTGTTGAATGAAATGAGCAAACACAGGAAGACAAATGTCTCCTGTTCTCACTCATCTGTGGGAGCCAAACGTCGAAAGAGTCAGCTCATGGAGATAGACAGTGGAATGGTGGTCGCCATGGCTGTGAGGCGCAGCTGGGAGCTGGAGACACAGTGGGGTTGGCTGGTGGGTACACATGCAGTTAGAATGTTGAGAGCTGGGATTTGGTAGAACAGTGGGGTGACTACAGTTAACAGTCATTTATCGTATATTTAAAAATAACTAAAAGATTGGAAACGGAATGTTTCTAACACAGAGAAGTGACACATAACGTGGGGTGATGGATACCATTACCCTGATTGGATCATTATACGTCGTATGCCTGTGTCAAAACTTCACAGTTACCCCATAAATATATACAGTGACTGTATACCCATAGTAATTTTGTTTGTCACTTAACATACTTCAGACATAATAATTTTTTAAAAAACACCCTAAAACACCATGGAGCCCTCTTCCCATTCTGTACTCCAAGGACTAGGAGAACCGTTATATCAGCAATCGAAAATGGATTTATATTTTTTTGTCATTTGTTAGTGTTTTGATTTGTTTTAGAGCCAAGGTCTTGCTCTGTCACCCAGGCTGGAGAGCTGTGGTGTGATCATAGCTCAGTGTATCCTCAAAGTCCTAGGCTCCAGAGATCCCCCCCTCAGCCTCCCGAGTACAGGTGTGTGCTGCCACACTTGGGTACTTTTTATTTTAGTTTGTTTTTTGTAGCAACTGGATCTCTCTGTGTTGCCCAGGCTGGTCTTGAAGTCCTGGCCTCAAGTGATCCTCTCACCTGAGCCTCCCACATGCTGGGATTCCAGGCATGAGCCACTGTGCCCAGCTAGATTTATATTTGATCTGGATGTGATTCTGTAACATTTTCCCACAGTGTAACTACCCCCTAATAGAACTGTAGAAAAATTAACACAACCTCAGGTAAAGGGTTGGCCTAGAAGAATTTTGGGATGTAGAAAATTCACCCTGAGAATACCTTGGATGCCTGGTTCTGCTCATCAACCTGCCACTCGGCTAGCATGCGACCTCTCACCTCGTGCACGTCTCTGTACCCTTCCTGGCCTCTCTCTAAACTGCCACTCAGCTAGCGTGCGACCTCTCACCTTTTGCACGTCTCTGTACCCTTCCTGGCCTCTCTCTAAAGACTTTAGCTGTTCGACCCTGTGGATCGGTGCACAGTTACTTCAGGATATCATGCCAGATGATGGTATGTTCTCTCTCCCTCACAGAGTGAAGGCTGCGCAGACTGAGTTAGGACAGCAAATCCTGGCCGATTTTGAAGAAGCATTTCCTTCCCAGGGCACTAAGGTACGGCTTTGTGTTTCCCCCAGTCTTTAGAGATGATCACTGCCCTTACCGTGTTCACACTCCCACAGTCACATGCAGTTTCATTCCAGTCGTGTTTGCTGGCAGCTGCAGGTCTTTCTGCTGCAGATTCAGGGCAGTGAGACCATCCTTGATTTTAAATGTCCCAAAGTGGTGGCCGTTCCTCGTCTGTTTCCTGCCAGCATCAGAAAGTGAGGATTTGTTTGGGCTTAATTTAATGCACGTTAAAGCTTCTGTCGTGTCTGCCCTGTCAATTCCTTTTCCTCATGGCTGTATTTTTAAAAAATCTTCATGCCGTGGTGATTTTTAGGATTGTTACATAACTTACCAGTTTTGGTCTGGTGAAAAGACAACTGGGAGGAGCACCCACCGGCTTATGTAACTCCGGGAGTGACATGGTTAGGGCCTCACTGTCCACGATCATACGCCTGTCCTTTGGAATCGGTGCCCTTGAGCTCTCACTGGTAGCAGAGCTGTCTGCGTGGTGTCTGCAGAGCCCACAGCGTTTCACTTGTGAGCTCTTGGTTGCACTTCTCACGTAACCAGCTTTCTCTCACTCGGCTGTCATCATGCTTGGGTAACTGCTTTTAAATCCACCTTTCTAACTGTAGCAGATGCCATCTTAATGCCTAGCATGTGTCGGACAGGTAAGAACCCACACAGGCTTTCTTCTCTGTCATTTGAGCTATAGAGAGAGAATTGTTCAAGGCAGAAATACACTGAGGCACACAGGGGCAAGGAGCTTTCCTCGCCCTCCTTGGCAGGTGGAAATGGGGATATACGTTCATTTACTGATCCAAGGAACGTTTCCTGCATCTGCTCTGTAATTCAATAACTGCAAATACTGAGTCATTTTTTTGTTTGTGCTCCATGAAAGAAACGTAGGAAGCAGATGGGAGTAGCTGTCTCAGCCTTTGTGGATCACTTTCTCTAGGAAGCCCGCTCCTGATTTGAATGTCTTCACACTCTGCGGTTGTCTGCTGGTGATCAGATGCTTATTTGTAAAGCACTTTTACTTGAGAACCTCCCATACCTTAGTCATCTGATACAACTGCAGGGAGGGAGTAGATCTCGGAAAGCCATTTATCCTATTTCCTACATGAGGAAAATGAAGGTCAAAGACGTAAAAAGGGACTGTGGGGATATTCACAGGAGTTCGAGAACAGCGTCACCAACATGGAGAAACCCCATCTCTACTAAAAATACGGAATTAGCCGGTGTGGTGGCACATATCTATAATCCCAGCTACTTGGAAGGCGGAGGTTGCAGTGAGCCAAGACCGTGCCACTGCACTCCAGCCTGGGTGACAGAGCGAAACTCGTCTCAAGAGATGCAGGGGGCTATTGTTAGGACAGGGTTAGCTTCAAGTGTCCTCATCTGCCCATTTCAGTGTTTTTTTTTCTTTTTGCAATGGAGTTTTGCTTTCACCCAGGCTGGGGTGAAGTGGCATGATCTTGGCTCACTGCAACCTCTGCCCCCCACCCCTGCCCCAGTTTAAGCATTTCTCCTGCTCAGCCTCCCGAGTAGCTAGGATTACAGGTGCCTGCCACTACGCCTGAGTGTTTTTTTTTTTTTGAGACAGAGTCTTGCTTCATCGCCAGGCTGGAGTGCAATGGCGTGATCTCGGCTCACTACAATCTCCGCTTCCCAGGTTCAAGTGATTCTCCTGCCTCAGCCTCCCGAGTAGCTGGGACTACAGGTGCTACAGGTCTATTATTTTTCAGATGAGGTCGAATAAGTGCGCCAAAGCTACATGTATGGCTTTTTAGCCAGGCCAAGAGTAGGTTCCAAGTGTTCATTTTACTGTAGTCGACTTAGCTAGTCACGGTTATTCAGTGATGTACCGTAAAGAAAGTCTCAGCCTAACTTTGGTCATTGAATTGCCTTGGGTAACAAAGACCTTCGCATCATGAAGTGTCACTTCAGCTCCTGGTATCTTTTCAGTGTTCTTTCAGGTCAGGAGGCCAATTTCGTAGGATTTGCTCTCTGGCTGCCTTTCTAGGTGGTTCACTATCAGGGAAACAAGTGTAGTAGCTTGGAACCTGGTGTTATATGTTAAAGGCGACCGCACTATTTGGGGAAAATATAACACTTTAAGAACATGAATTCCAGAGGTTAGAATCAGGGAAAGGTGGTACATGTGGAGCGAGACGGGGGCATTCCAGCTCTTAGGAGTGAGACTGGTGGCATTCCGGCTCTTAGGAGTGAGACTGCTGACATTCCAGCTCTTAGGCCTCTTCAGCGGCGTCTTCCAACGTCAGAGACTGCTGGCATTCTGACTCTTAGGTCTCTTTCACTTTTGGCATTCAGAAAGTAAAATTTCCCGTGATCGTTGCTGGTCCTGTTGTCCAAAATATCTCATTGCAGATTCACAGGGTAGTTTTATGTCAGCTGCTGTAAAGCTAGTGTAATGATTCCTTCATCAAGGAACAAGCAACTGACGTATCCATCCACAGTAGGAAGAATGAGTGTCACGGGAGTAGGAGTAAGACCAACAATATGTAGACACAGGAAGTAGCGACTGTGAGAAGCCATGAGGGTTAAAGGGTGTTTCTGGCTTTTAACCTGGCACATGTTGTTTGTTTTACTAGAGACCAGGAGGACCCAGCAATGTTCTACGAGATGCGTGTCTGGTTGCTAATATTCTGGACCCCAGAATCAAGCAGGAGATCATGAAAAAGTTTATTAAACAGCATCTATCAGAGTATCTAGTACTTTTTCAAGAAAACCAAGATGTAAGTATTGACCAAATAAGATCAGATGTAATATTTGAATTTTATTGAGAAATGAATGCTGTCAAGCCTACTGATTTAGACTTACGTTAGCATTACTGTCTTACAGTGTTGATTGTTGAGCCGTGAGTCCTAGGGGCTGACTTGATAGTTCTTAACCATTTCAAGGTCACTGACCCTTTGGAGAAATTCAGAAACATGCACCTGTGCATAAAACTCTGCATATAGTATCTGGAAATGTATAGACCCCGGAAGCCCAGTCATGACCCTAGGTTAAAAACCTCTAGATTTTGAAGTTAAAAGATCAAGTAAAAAAGGTAGCCCAGATTCTTGAAAGCCATGAGAAATACAGAGATTGGTTTCCTTTTGCTTGGCTCTGTTTGCTTGTTTCCTTAAACTTCCAGTTCTACTTCTAACCATGGGGTGGTTTCTGTTCCCCACCTTCACCAGGTTGCCTGGCTGGACAAAATTGACAGACGCTACGCCTGGATAAAACGCCAGCTTGTGGACTATGAAGAGAAATACGGCCGCATGTTTCCACGTGAGTGGTACATGGCTGAGAGGATTGCAGTAGAATTTTGCCATGTGACAAGGTAGATGCCAATTCTCTACTGGTTCTGTTGTTAATGGAATTTTCACCATCTGTCCCCCAGACTCTAATGGTTCCATGTTGTCCTGTGGATTCATTGCCACTTCCAGACCCCACCAGATGATTGATACCATCCTCATACCCAACTGTGGCCCCTCGGCTGCTCCCCTCTGCTCCTGTCTTTGCTCTGGGACTTTCCTTTGGTGTGGTTCTTGCCTCAGTCTACCTCCTCCACCAACTCAAGGCTTATCAACTGGATCGACCTACAGTGATTCTTCTACCCCACATTTTCCCCTAATCGGTTTCGCGTGTATCAGTGTGCTGTGTATATATCCCATCATCGTTTTTATTTTCTGACTTGCTGGATAGATAGTTCCATTGAGTCAGGGGTAGTATTGATACAGCAGACACTGAGGAAACATTTGTTGAATGAATTTCCCATTCCTAATACGGTGTGTATAGCCTCTGGGTAGTTAATGGAGCTTGTGTTTGAGACAGAGTCTCACTCCGTCACCCAGGCTGGAGTACTGCAGTGGCACAATCCCGGCTCACTGCAACCTCCGTTTACTGGGTTCAAGTGATTCTCATGCCTCAGCCTCCCAAATAGCAGGGATTACAGGCGTGTGTAACCACATCTGGATAATTTTTGTATTTTTAGTAGAGATGGGGTTTCACCATGTTGGCCAGGCTGGTCTTGAACTCCTGACCTCAGATGATCTGCCCGCCCATCTCGGCCTTCCAAAGTGTTGGGATTACAGGCGTGGGCCACCGCACTCAGCCTGTGTCTGAGCTTTCCAAGCATTTTAATGACCTTGTTTCATTCATCGCCTCTACAGTATCCATGAGTGTAGCCTAAGGGCAGATAGTCGCTTTATATTAAAAAAAACTAAAGCCCAGGAAGGTCAGATCCGTGTATCCATGACAAAGCTCAAAGCTAAAGCCAGAGTCAGATGTTTTTTTTTTGAGCCAGGTCTCACTCTGTCACCCAGACTGGAGTGCAGTGGCATGATCATGGCTCACAGCAGCCTTGATGTCCCAGGCTCAAGTGATCTTCCCACCTCAGCCTCCCGAGTAGCTGAGATTATAGGTGTGTGCCACCACACCTGCTAATTTTTATGTGTGTATTTTTTGTAGAGACAGAGTTTTGCTATGTGATTCAGGCTGGTCTTGAACTTTTTTATTCTTTATTTCTAGCTATACTACAAAAGTGTTGGTAACTGGTTCTTACTGGTTGTTTATTTCCTCCCAATAGTACACAGTTACATTTAACACCAGGTTAATAAGAGAAAAAAAGCCCGTATCTAAGCATAACTCAACCACCTTACCATAATTGGTGGTGGTCTGTTTTACGAAAATCGTGGAAAGTACAGTCAAATTGCATGTTGTAAACACATTGTGGGGAAACAGTGTTTTAAGGGATATTGGCTTTTTTAAAAGTAGGTTTTATTTTTAGAGCAGTTTTAGGTTCACAGCAGAATCGAGCAGCAGACACAGAGAGTTCCATGTGCTCCTGCCCTGTCTGGTCCCTCTGTGGTTGGCACCTTTCACCAAAGTGGTATGTGTGTCATGGCTGGCGAAGCTGCACTGGCACGCCATCATCACCCAGAGCAATGGTCCATAGTTCATGCCAGTGTTCACGCTTGGTGTTAGCGTACGGTCTGTGGCTTTCAGAGACGGGCGTCTTGCAGTGTTGCCCACACTGGCGTACAGTGACTGCTCGCAGGCGTGGTAATTGCTCACTACAGCCATGAACTCCTGCGTTCAAGCAGCCTGCCTGCTTCAGCCACCCGAACAGCAGCTGCACTCAGCTCCATTCTTTGTGGCTCTTGTTGTAAGAAACACATTGGGCCAGGCTCGGCAGTTGATGCCTATAATCCTAGCACTTCGGGAGGCAAGGCGGGTGAATCATGTGAGCCTAAGAGTTTGAGACCAGCCTGGGCAACATGGCAGAATCCCATCTCTACAGAAAATACAAAAATTAGCTGTTCATGTTGCCAAGCACCTGTAATCCCAGCTACTAGAGAGGCTGAGATGGGAGGGTTGCTTGAGTCCAGGAGGTCAAGGCTGCAGTAAGCCATGATCATGTCATTGCACTCGAGCTTGGGAGACAGAGTGAGACCCTTCTCAGAAAAAGAAATTGGGGGAGAGGGAGGGAAAGAAGGAAGGAAAAAGTAAAAGAAGGAGAAAGAAAAAGAAACACCTTGACTCCTATAGATTTGGAGAACCTTTTCGTACTGATTTAGGATCAGTTGAGATTGTCACCTTCTGAATCCCCAGTTAGCAAAATAAAGAGTGAGTTCCTTGAGAAACTGTTAGCTAATTCTTTTTAGCCCACAGTTCAGCAGACTTGTAAAGCAGCTCTGTTAGGAATGAAGCTTGAAAGAGACTGGGCATATGCTAGAGCCCACCGTCTCTGTGAGCATGGGTACCTGCTGTTGTAGTCGCAGCTAATGGCAGTGTTGCTGCCAAGCTTCTATTTTTAGAATTTTGGCTAAATTACAGATACATCATTCTCAAACTCAGAGACCCTTGGTTTGATTTTGTCATGTATTTTTGTGGGAAGATGACAGCTTAGTCCTTACTAAGAACTCACATGTCACTGCACTGTTCACTAGCAGCTGACCTTCTGAAACATAATACTTGAGAGAGCTGCACATGAGCGCCTCCGGCAGGGGCCAGCTAAGCCTGCTGGCACTTTCTCACGGGGATTCCTGTCCCTGGCGTACATTTCCAGGGCTCTTGCTGTCTAGTTGAAGAGATGATTATTGGGCCCTTAGGAGGAGGGAGGGCTTTGTTATTCAGTAATTCATGACTTGTGAAATTATCTAGGGTATATACACTAATAAAAAATTAGGTGCTCCGTATGTATTATTATCCAGTTATTGAACAGGTTAAAGATACAGGCAATGTAGTAACCATGGAAACAAATTAGCGGTGGCTCATACCTGTAATCCCAGCACTTTGGGAGGCCAAGGTGGGCAGATCGCTTGAGGTCAGGAGTTTGAGACCGTTCTAGCCAACATGGTGAAACCGCGTCTCTACTAAAAATACAAAAAAAAAAAATCAGGTGTGGTGTAATCCCAGCTACTTGGGAGGCTGAGACAGGAGAATCGTTTGAACCCAGGAGGTAGAGGTTGCAACGATCATGCCACTGCACTCTAGCCTGGGCAACAGAGGGAGACTCCATCTCAAAAAATATATATATATATATAGCATTCAAAAACCCTGATTTGTTTGCCTGCTGGCTAATTTCACCTTAAAATTCTTGTTTAGAACATGTATTTCTATTCCCCAGGTTTTAGACTAAGCTGGTAAGAGACCTCAGGGTTCCAAATGACCACATACATTTTTTTCCTCTGAATATAAGCCAAGGCTATTTACTTTGTCTTATCTCAAATGAATGATCGGCTTATTTGATAGTACTCTTACCTTGTTGTTTTGAAGGACAGAACTTGCCAAGATTATGCGGACCCGAGCGAAGGA
This sequence comes from Cacajao melanocephalus, assembly GCA_963573385.1. Taxonomy (NCBI): domain Eukaryota; kingdom Metazoa; phylum Chordata; class Mammalia; order Primates; family Pitheciidae; genus Cacajao; species Cacajao melanocephalus. The sequence goes on along the minus strand of CAUYLG010000250.1, from coordinate 28,239 downwards.
GATCGAAGTGAAGCTGCTGCTTTTTGCTATTCAGAGAACAACTCACTTTGAGGGCTTTCTTGCAAAACGCTTCTCTGGCTGCACCCTGACAGATGTGACCCTGGTAAGACCTTCCCAAGGGAGGCTGGGACATGAAGGCAGTGGGTTGGGCGGTTGGGATTCACGTCAGTGCTTCACTGTAGGGCGACTCCAGCCGTTCACTGTATGGTAATTCTATCCATTGGCTTCAGTGTCTAATCCCTCATTCCAGTGATTTCACTGAATTGGTAGGAAAAGTGATGGTACTGAACACTCCGAATGGGTTTATTATTTGTTATGCCGTGCTTCATGTTGTTAGAATGCCCTGTCATCATTTTTTCTAAGTATTGATCCCATTTTACAGACAAGTAGTTTTGTGAGTCGGAGGCCTTAGTCAGAAATACTTTATCAGCTGTCAGATTTGGTTACAATTGGGATATATTTTTGCTTTAGGGTTTGCCCTGTAACATCTCTGGTGAGCAAACTAGGTCAGAGAGTCTCTGTAAACCCCAAAGCCAGGTATACAGGTCTGGGAACTGTGCGCCTCCATTGGAAAGGTGGAACATATTACTGCTGGTTAAATGTTTCATCTCTGTGTAGTTAGAGACCAGGTCCAAACTTTCTCTCTGGAAACCTCCTCTTTTTGGCCCAATGCAGTGACTCACACCTGTAATCCCAGCACTCTGGGGGGCCAAGGCAGGATTGCTTGAGACCAGGAGTTTAAGACCAGCCTGGGCAATATAGCAACCTTACCTCTATAAAAACTCGAAAAATAGTTAGTCAGGCATGATGGTGCACACAGGTAGTCCTGACTACTTGGAGGCTGAGGCGGGAGGATCACTTAAGCCCAGGAGTTGAGGCTGCAGTGAGCTATGATGGGTGACAGAGTGATACCCTATCTCTAAAAAAACGAAAAGAAAGAGAAAGGAATAAACCTCTTCTTTGTGGAGGTCCAGGATCCCTGCTAACACATCAGTATGCTTTCTTTAGATTTCCTTTCCACAGGGAAACCAAGTGACTGTTTTATAGTAATTCTGTTTGCATCGTTAGATATGCACAGGCTTTGAGTTCCTTGAAGGCAGGAATTGTAGCTGATTCATCTGTCTCCTCAAGTCATGCAAAGTATACGTAGAACTCAGGCAGGCCGGAATGGAAAGGGAAGGAAGAAAGGAGGGAAGGAAGAGGAAATCCAAGTTGAGAAGCAGAGTGATTTAGTAGCAGAACCCTCAGACCAGCAGTCAAGAGGGAAGACCTGTGGTCTCCTCCCGATTCTACTGTAACGTGTTGAACTGCCTTCCCTGTTAAATTGTGGCATATCCCTACCGTGAGATACTATGCAGCAGTTTAAAGGTGACAGAATGGGGACCAGAGGCGGTGGCTGATGCCTGTCATCCCAGCACTTTGGGAGATAGAATTTCTTTTATGGTTCATATGGTATAACTTTTTTATGGAAAAAGTAAAAAGCATGTTTATATACATAAATATGTCAGAAAGAGGTCCAGAAATGGTAACAGTAGAGGTCTCTAGGGAAGGAAGTTGGAGTGAGAGTAGGTAGAGAAGCATAGTTTTTTGGAAATGTCCTTATACAAATGCATTTACATACTTTTTGTGTACTTTAGCAATGTTACTTTTCAGTTGTTTTAAAATGAGAAAGATGGCCAAATCAGTGATTTCCAAATCCTTTCTTCTAACAAAATCTAATGTAGAGGCTGGGTGCGATGGCTCATCTATAATCCCTTGAGAGGCTGAGGTGGGAAGATCACTTGAGGTCAGGAGTTTGAGACCAGTCTGGCTATCATGGCAAAACCCTGTCACTGCTAACAATACAAACAATTGGCCGAGTGTGGTGGTGGGTGCCTGCCGAGATTGTGCCACTGCACTCCAGCCTAGGCAACAGAGCGAGACTCCATCTCAAAGAGAAAGAAAATTGAATGTAGAACACAACGATAGGTAACATGCTTTGAACATCTGCTCGGTGACCCTCACCGTAATAGGTGCGATTACCTGCAGTCAGTCACTCTGCTTCATCAGCCATAGGAAGTAGGTGCTATACTCATTGGAAATGTACACGAGGTCACAGAGCTAATGTGTAAAAACATGAAGCTGAGCTACTGTGACTGAACTGGGGAGTCAGGCTGGGACTTGGACCTGGAATCCTGCTCACTTGTTCAGCCTTCACCTCCGCCACCTTCTCTGGCTCCTACCCTCCTGGTCCTAAAACCCTGAGACTTCAGTGGAATTCCCTCTTTGTCCCATGAGGCCAGCCTCAGAGTTGGTGAAGCAGGTGAATTGGGCTGGTCTTTCAGGCACTGGAGTGCAGGGCGGTGGTGGCGCAGCCCAATTTTGAGGCCAGACCACAAGGTCCTGCCTACTTGGGCTCACTCATGAGTTTACTAAAATAAAGGGCAGCTGAAATCACAAAACACTCTTTTCCTACCTGGCAGATCAAAAGTGTGTATACTCCTGCTTGTGAACTCATGTTCAATATTGATTCCTTTTTAGTAACAGGGAAAAAACAGGCCACAAAACAGATAAAAATAGCCTTGAAGAAAGTACAAGTCAGAAAAGGAAATCTTAGCGCGGGCATAGGGGTGCACGGCTGTAGTCCCAGCTACCCGCGAGGCTGAGGCAGGAGGATCGCTTGAGCCTGGGAGGCGGAGGTTGCAGCGAACTGCAATTGCACCACTGCCCTCTGGCCTGGGTGACAAAGTAAGACCGACTCAAAAAAAAAAAAAAAGAGAAGGAAATAGGGAACAGAAATGCCACTGAAGGAGTCAAGCGTCTCTCCTGCGAAGTGTGAGGTTGGCTTTAGCAGCCCCTGATTCCTCTTGCTGGCTCTCCTCTGACCTTCCCAGGCCATGCTTCTGCCTGGTTTCAAGCAGAGATAGTGCAGCACTGGGTTCAGCCCTACAGGGATCTGCCTGGGGACGAGCATGAGTTTTCGCCTTGAGCACAGGCCCCACCCTGGAGTAGCCCCCTGAGCTCCCATGGCCTCTGACTGGGCAGGGTCAGGAGAGCATTGGGACAGGCTCTGTGAGCTGCTAATCCAGCTAACTGGATGGGAAATAGGTCCCAGTGAAAGGTGCTTGAAGGACATGATTGCCAAGCCCTTGTTTTAAGCCATTCTTCACCCTCGCTGGCTGGGCCCTATTTCCTGGAGATTTTTCTTTCACGTTTAGGGAGCTGTAGGATATGGAGGAACAAATGGCCCCATTGTATCTGAGGACCAGGGTAGCCTGTGGAACTGGGTCTGTCCCAGGACACAGTGGAGTTCTCACCTGTCCGGGGAAATCCCCCCACGGCCGGAAGTGCTAAGGGAAGTGCTAACGAGGGCAGGGAAGGCCCTTCTGGCCAAGCTGAGGCTGCTAGACTAGGTAACCTCGTAGAGACCATGAAAAACCGTCAGGAGCTTTCTTAAGTTTGCAAAGACAATGCTTGTTTGTAAAACGCAGGTATAGGACTGTTAGAATGGCAGCTGGCCAACTGTTAGCGGTCTGTCCCGTGGAGGACAGGGCTGGAGGTCCTCGTTGCTCAGGGCAGCGCAGCCCCTTTCTGCTCTAACTCCTAGCCAGAGCTGAGGTCCTGCACTGGAGCCCCTGTGTTTCCTGGCAGATGCTGCACTCTGTGGTGGTGGTTGGTGGTAAGCTAGGAGTGCTTGAGCCTTTTTTCCCAGTTCCTTCCTTTTTGGTTTTCATATTTGAAATTTTGGAGCTGAACTGGTCTGTAAATCATCCCTCTTAACTGTTCAGCTGTTGCTTTCCTCTCCTATCAAGTTTGCAGAGAGTTTGAGATGATAAAGCCTTGGCCGGAAAAGCCTGATGAGCAGCAGGAGTTCTTTCTTTCCCTCTCTGTTTAGTCGGCTGTCTTCTCCACAAGCTTCTCTAAATCCTTCAGCCCCTTTAGTTCAGCCTTGGCCTCCAGACCCTATTCTTTTGTGCCAGTTATCACGACCTGGCAATTATTCTGCTTTCCAAATCCTGACAATGGCTGTATGATATCTTTCAAGGATTTTCCCTTAAACATAAGTTTCTAGAAAGGCAACAGAGCCCCTATGGCCACGTCCACCAGGTGGGCGGGGTCTTGAAGAATCAGTCCACTGCAGCTCTGCTGTGGGAGACCTGAAGGCTCCGACTGTAGGTGATGCTCACACTGAGCTGGTCCCCACTATCACCTCACTGTAGGCCACGTGAGGCCAGCCTTCTTCACCTTTAATTTGCAACCCTTAGTGGCAGGTGCTCACACTGAACTGGTCCCCGCTGTCACCTCATTGTGGGCCACGTGGGGCCTTCTTCGCCTTTATTCTGCAACCGTCAGTGGCAGGGACGCTGGTGAATTCATCATGGCTACCAGCCTACCGACGTGCTCCCAACACAAAGCACCAGGAAGGGCCTGCCTTGGCGAGGCCAGGAGGTCCAGCTGTCCTGACCCCAGTCTAGCCTCTGGGTACCCTTCCCTGCCTGGAGATTTGCTGCTCCCTGGCCCCTGGCCACTTTCCCATGCTGCCTTGCTTTCAGGATGCACTTTTGAAGTTCCTTTTTGGTTACCACTTTGTTTCAAGAGACCAGAATAAATTGTGAAATGAACCAAGGTGTATCTTGATACTCTTTCATATATGCCAAACTTTATAGAAAGTTACTGAATTCCTCAGAAGCGTGTCATGAAACAGGGAAGATGTCAGTCAAGGACCAATTTGTCCGGAGATTCTCCTTTGCTGTCCCTCCCTAGGCCCCACCTCATCCCCCCCCACCCCGCCACCACCTTCAGTATCATTCAGAACCTCCCAAGTCCTTGGAGGCTGACAGTGAAATAGTGGGGGTGAGCTTGAGAGTGTGACTAGCCTGCCAGGAAGGCCTGCCACAGCTCAGCTCCTCCTGACCCATCAGTGGGATGCCCCATCCTTTGCTCTTTTTCAGCATCCGATAGAACTTTAGACTGAAAGATCCTCGGGGACAGGGCTTGTTGCTTTTACCAGTACTTATCCTACCAGTTTTACGATGCCCTGTGCTGTAACTGTCACTTGTCCTACCAGTTTACGATGCCCTGTGCTGTAACCGTTACTTGAGGAGGTGAGCTACCCATGCTTTTTCCAGTTGTCTCAACTTCTGACCCTTTAGGAGGGATTCAAGATAGTCTATAAATTACAATGCCTTGAAATTAAAAGTGAATGTCTGAATATGATGTAACTGTATCTGTATGCGTTACTAGTGACTTGATGATTAGATTCAAGGTGAACAAATACATTCTGCCTTCTGCTGAAAGCAGAGTAGATCGGATTAGGTTTTTATAACTGCTTCACTGACTGGGAGGTTTTTTTTTCTTTAATAAAAAAAATTCTCATTTTACGCAGCTGGGTTTCCCTTCCTCTTGACCATTGCATAAGTTGCCTTTTGAAACAGAATTTTCCTTTGGCATATAGGGGTCATTTTAATATGCAGGTACACTGACCCAGTTTTTGGAATTACATTGTAAAGATAGAAGTGATATAGGTATAATTGTCAACCCTGCAATTTGAACATAAGAGCATTTGCAAAAGACTCACTGCTCGTGAAAGCCCACCCAGAATGCCACACTCTACACCTTGGTCTTCCAGCAGCTCGACACCTGCGTTAGGGAGACTGCGTAAGAGGAAGGGGGGCAGGTTCCCAGCTCTGCCACAGCATGAGGACTTCTGTCTCGAATGGGACATAGCTTTCCCTCACCTGATGAGCCCCCTTCAGCATTTGAGAATATTTTATGGATGCTTTCTTGGTGCTAAAGAAATGTATTCTTCCATTTGAATAATATCCCAAAGGATGATTAACTTTTGTTTCTGAGAAGAGAATAATAGATGGTCAGGATAGAAAATTTAGAAATTATAGGCAAGAATAGAGAAGCAGGAAAAACAAGTCATCCAAATCAGAGATGAGGATTTGGGTATGTTCTTTCTATACATTTTACACAGTTTAAATTGTTTTTTTGTTTGTTTGTTTGGATTTTTCTTGAGACAGAGTCTCACTCTGTCACCCGGGCTGGAGTGCAGTGGCACAATCTCAGCTCACTGCAACCTTTGCCTCCTGGGTTCAAGTGATTCTCCTTCCTCAGCCTTCCAAGTAGCTGGGATTACAGGGGTGTGCCACCATGCCCAGCTAATTTTTTTTTTTTTGCGACAGAGTCTCTCTCTTGTCCCCCAGGCTGGAGTGCAGTGGCGCGATCTCGGCTCTCTGCAACCTCTGCCTCTTGGGTTCAGGCGATTCTCCTGCCTCAGCCTCCTGAGTAGCTGGGATTACAGGCATGCACCACCACGCCCAGCTAATTTTTTGTATTTTTAGTAGAGACGGAGTTCCACCGTATTGGCCAGGCAGGTCTTGAACTTCCGACATCAGGTGATTCACCCACCTCGGCTTCCCAAAGTGCTGGGATTGTAGGCATGTGCCACCGCGCCCAACTAATTTTTAGTAGAGATGGGGTTCCACCATGTTGGCCAGGCTGGTCTTGAACTTCTGATCTCAGGTGATTTGCCCGCCTCGGCCTCCCAAAGTGCTGGGATTGCAGGCGTTAGCCACTGCATCCGGCCAAGTTTTTGTGTTTTTAGTAGAGACCAGGTTTCACCATGTTGGCTGGGCTGGTCTCAAACTCCTGACCTCCTGATTCGCCTGCTTTGGCCTCCCAAAGTGCTGGGATTTCAGGCGTAAGCTACCACGCCCAGCCGAAATTGTATATTGTAAATACATTTTTCTCTGCTTACTTTATTTTTAAAATTGAGATATGACTCATATAATGAAAGTTATCATTTAAAGTATACAGTTCAGTTGTTTTTAATATATTCACAAGATTATGCCACTATTCCAGCTGTGGAATTCTAGGACATTTCTGTTACCCCAAGAAGAAATCCCTCCTTAGCTGGCAGTACCTTTAAGTTCTCTTTCCCCCAGCCCTGGGCAATTAGGAATCTACTTTTTGTCTTTATGGATGCCTATTATGGACACTTCACTACAAGGAATCTACCGTCACGGTCTTTGTATCTGCCCTCTCTCCCTCGCTCTGGATAGTGTTTGTGAGGGTCACCCACGCGTAGCATGTACCATTGCTTCAGTGCATGGTTGACTAATGTACCGTTGTATGGGTGATACCACGTGTTGTTTGTCTTTTCATCAGCGGTGGACATTGGGGTTGTTTCCAGTTTTTAATTAGATGAATGGTGCTGCGAATACTTGTGTACAGGTCTTTGTGTCACCATGTTCTCTGTTCTTGTGAGGACATACCTGAGCAGAATTGCTAGGTCGCATGATAACTCTGTTTAGCTTTTTGAGGAACTGTGAACTGTTTTCCAGGCAGCCACAGCATTTTACATTTCCACCCGCAACGTAGGAGGGTCCGGTTTCTCCACGTCCTTTTCCTTCCAATTATAGCCATTCTCATGGGTGTAGAGGAATATCTCACTGTGGTTTTCATTTGCTTTTTCCCAATGACTAGTGACATTGCACAGCTTCTTTAAGGAAATGTCTCTTTGGCCGGGCATAGTGGCTCACGCCTATAATCTCAGCACTTTGGGAGGCTGAGGCAAGTGGATCACTTGAGGTCAGAAGTTTGAGACCAGCATGGCCAACATGGTGAAATCCCATCTCTACTAAAAATACAAAAATTAGCCAGGCATGGTAGCGGGTGCCTGTTATCCCAGCTACTCAAGAGGCCAAGGAAGGAGAATCACTTTAACCCAGAAGGCAGAGGTTGCAGTGAGCTGAGATCATGCCGCTGCACTCCAGCCTGGGCAACAAAGTAAGACTCTGTCTAAAATTAAAAAAAGGAAAAAAAGAAACGTCTATTCACATTTTTTAGTTGGGTTGTTTTTATTGTTGAGTTGTAAGAGTTCTTTACATATTCTAGATGTATTCTGTAACTTTTTTTTTTTTGAGACAGAGTCTTACTCTGTTGCCCAGGCTGGAGTGCAGTGGCACGATCTTGGCTCAGCGCAACCTCTGCCTCCTGGGTTCAAGTAATTCTTATAGCTCAGTCTCCTGGGTAGCTTGGATCACAGGAGTGCGCCACCACGCCAGGCTAAGTTTTTTTTTTTTTTTTTTTTTTTAGTAGAGACAAGGTTTTGCCACGTTGGCCAGGCTTGTCTTGAACTTCTGGCCTCAAGTGATCCACCCGCCTTGGCCTCCCATAGTGCTGGGATTATAGGCATGAGCCACCACGCCCGGCCTTTGTAACTTCTTTAAATATTCTGTCATGTATCAGACAGATGATTTGCAAATATTTTCTTCCATCTGTGGGTTGTTTTCACTCTCTTGATAGTCATTTCACAGGATTTCAATTTTGATAGAGTTTAATTTACCTTTTTGTTCTTGCTTGTGTTTTAGTGTCATACCTAAGAAACTGTTATGTCATCCAAGGTTACAAAGACTTGCCTATGTTTCCTCCCAAGAGTTTTATAGTTTTAGCTCATATGTTTATACCTCTGATCCATTTTGAGTCAATTTTAGAAGGTGTGGTTCATATGTCACAGCTTAAGTTACCTCTCAGTTACTACAGAAAGATTGTATTCGATGGATACTCAGTGATTTCCCCAATTATTCTTTTCTCGTAGGGTGCTCAGTTTTTTTCTCGCTTTTATAAATAAGGCTATGTGAACATTTTTGTCTGATTTTGTATACATTTGAGATTGTTTTCTTCCTCTCTTTCCTTCTCTTCTCTTTCTTTTCTTTGTGTTTCTCTCCTCTTTTTTTTCTTTCTTAGCTGTCTCTTACCCAAAGGATTGAGATTATTTTCTTACTACACTAGTGGAATTACAGGGTCAAATTGAGCATTTTCAAGTTTCAGGTAGCCTCTGCTCTAAACTTCTCCTGGCTTCCTTTCTGTTCTTTTGAATGCAGTTGAGATTCAGAAGTCCCTCCTTGTTTTAGTGCATCTCCCAGTGTTAATGTTCCTGACATGAAGGTAACTCTGCCAAATAGAAAAAGCACATCAATCCACATCTTTTCTTAATTACACATTTCTGCTCCTAGGTATATGCCCAAGGGAATTAAAAACATATGTTCCTATGTCTTACACAAATGTTCATAGCAGCACCATTCACAATAGCCAAAAGGTAGAAATATCAGCAGACAAGGAATAACCAAGACGTGGTCTGTCCCTGCGGTGGAATATTATCCAGTCACGAAAAGGAATGAAGTGCTGATACATGCCAACATGTGGATGAACCTGGAAAACACTGAAGTGAAAGCAGCCAGACACAGATATCCAAAGCAGACAGATCCATAGAGACAAGTGGGGTTGGGAAGGGGAAGACTGGGAAGTAACCCTAGTGGGCAGGAGTTTCTTTTGGGGGTGAAGAAAGTTCTGGAATTAGTGGTGATGGTTGCACAACCTTGTAAATGTACCAAACACCACTGAATAGTAAATCACTTTAAAATGTTGAATTTTATGTTATATGAATTACATCACAATTTAGAATTAAGGGCTTTAGAAAATAGTGTATGAGTTTAGTTATAATCTTTACTCTTCAGATAAATATTCTGTCTAAAAAAAAAAAGCAGTGGGCCGGGCATAGTCTCAGGCCTAAAATCCCAGCACGTTGGGAGGCCAAGGCAGGAGGATCTCTTAGGGCCAGGAGTTTGAGACCAGCCTGAGCAACGAAGACCCTGTCTCTACAAAAAAAAAAAAAAAAAAAAAAAAATTGAAATGAGCTGGGCATGGTGGTGTGCACCTCTAGTCTTAGCTACTCGGGAGGCTGAGGTGCAAGGGTCACCTAAGTCCAGGAGTTCAAGACTGCAGTGAGCTATGATTGTACCACTGCACTCCATGAACGCTGAGGTGAACCAGTGAGACTTTGTCTCAAAAAAAAAAAAAAGAGTTATACATGTCTATTAAAAACTCATTTAAAAACAATCTCTTCTTAACTACTGTATATCAATCCCTCCCCCTAGAGGTGTCCACACTGTTTAATACTTTGGGGTATATTTTTGACTCTTTTACAAGCATGCTTGCACACATACACCCAGGCTTTTTGTTTTGTTGACAGAAAATAGAAGTGTTGCCCATGTTTCTGAAGAAGATTTTATTGAGGGCTTTTCATCTGATCAGCATTTACCCACAGATAGTTTTCAAGCTCCCTGTTTGTACAGGGCTCTGGAAAAGATAGGAAATTGAATCAGGAAGGCACTGATGATCTAGTAGGAGAAAGAAATCTGTACATCACTGTCACAGTATGTGAAGTGAACATGGCGATAGCAAGAGATGGTCCCAGAAACAATGAGCAACAGGTGTGTGCACCCCTGTGCTTGCAAGCTTGGCTGCCCACTGAAGCCCCCCAGCCACCTCTGTAAGGACACGTGAGGAATGGGCTGGAGTAAAGCATTCGTGGGACGAGAAGCGCAGACACTGCGGAGCTTTGATCTCACAACCGAACGCTCTCTCCTCCAGGGAGAGGAAGAGACTCTTAGTTTCAGAATTCCTTCTTTGAGAATTTGTTGTGTCCAGCTGGGGCCTCACACAGGGATTTGTGTAGGCAGACTGAGATGCAGAGGCACTGCTGACTGAAGCCAGGCTTTCCCTCCTGACAGCGATTTACACAGTCTGACTGTCCTGTGGCCTGTATTGTTTTGAAGGTACTGGGAATCCCCTGTGATTTGATCAGTAGGAATTAACTTGCTCTATGAAGAATTTTGCCTTCCTGTATCGGCTTGAAATCAACGGTCATCCTAGCAAAAAGAATGAATTCTTTCAAATTTGGGAAGTCATTCACTTCTTGGAAAATTTTTGGCTTTATTTAGCAGCCTCAGAGTTCATGAAATATGTCATCTTGAGTTACTAAAAACCTAAACCCAAAGTTCTAATTCTCTAAGGCCTGTGACAGCTGCGAAGCAAGACTGAAATGCGTGATCTGTATGGCTCTTAGCGCAGAAGGCTGCACCACGCCAGTGACCACTCCGCACAAAGACTTGTTCTTTCATCTTAGCAAGTTAATCCGAGCAATAATGTAGCCCTCTCACTGGCGGGAATGCGTATCCACACCCCAGGGTTTCAGGACACTCATCAGCACGGAGGTGGGTGATATGTTTAACCCTCTCACTGGCGGAAATGCATATCCACACCCCAGGGTTTCAGGACACTCATCAGCCGGGAGGTAGTGGATCTGAGCAGTACTTTGAGGGCTTCGGTGTAAATGGGGAAGGAGGGAGCAGCTCAGTATCATTTCTACTTACAAAGTGCAAAGTTGATGGACTCTCTGCTTTCATTTTTTAGAGAGATCTCAAAGAGACAAAATAGTTGGGACAAAGTTCTACTTATAGTTAACAGAAAACCTTTTGACAAAACTTTTGACCCCATGCGCCCACATCTTTCCCTTTGGTGAGTTGCTTTATTAAGACAGGCACAATAGTTTTGCTGCATTTTGTAGCTCACCTCTATTAACTATGGCTGAGAGCTTCCCCTTACTGAGCTGTGCCCTTTGTGCCAGACAGTGTGTTAAGCTGTTTATATATGCAGTCATGAATTGCTTAAGGACAGGAATGTGCTCTGAGAAATGCATTGTTAGTCAGTTTTATCATGTGCAGACATCACAGAGTGCACCTGCACAGAATTAGGTGCTAGAACCTACTCCAGCCATCCCCAACATTTTTGTCAGGGACTGGTTTTGTGAAACAGTTTTTCCACAGGTGGGGGTGGAGGTGGGAGTGCAGGGGGTGGGGCTAGGGGGATGGTTTCCAGATGAAACTTCTACCTCAGATCCTTGGGCACTGGATTCTCATGGGAGTGTGCAACCTGGATCCCTCAGGTGCACGAGATGAGACTGTTCTACCTCAGATCATCAGGCACTGGATTCTCATAGGAGTGCACAGCCTAGATCCCTCATGTGCACAGTTCACAACAGGGTTTGCCCTCCTGTGAGACTGTCATGCAGAGCTCAGGTAGTCAGGCTTGCTCACCTGCTGCTCACCTCGTGCTGTGCGGCCTGGTTGCTAACAGGCCAAGGACTGGTGGCCCAGGGGTGGAGGACCCCAGCCTGCTCCATCGTGTATGGCTCCAGTATAATCTAGTGGAACCGCCGTCGTACACATGGCCCATGGATGGAAACATCATGATGTGGCTCATGACTTCGTGCCTCATGCCTGACATGCATGCCCTCATCTCATCCTCACGCCAGCCAGACCAGGAGGGCATTCCTGTCCCTTCACATTGTAGACAGGAGAACTGAAGCACCCCCATGGTAGAACCTGGACCCAGATCTGCCAGATTCGGAGCCTGTGCCACTCCACGAGGGTGCTCCATCTCAGTTCAGGGCAACTTCAGCCATGCAGTTGCTTGGGCCATAGAGTGAGTGTTCCTTCACTCCTTCCATTCCTTTGCCCTCACTCTCACTCTCTCATCAAACCCACTTGTTGGCTCTGCCTCCTAACTATGCCTCAAATCAGATAGACGCTTTTTTCCATCCTGCACCACCAGCTTAGTCCGGGTCCCCATCAGTCCTTTCCTGGAACACTGTAGCAGCCTCTTAAATTGGTTGTCTTCTGTCATTGTAATACATTCTCCCACAGCAGTGGAATACTCTTAAAATCCAAATTAGATCACATCACTTCCCTGTTTAAAACCACTAGTGACTATTGAGTTGGAATGAGAAGAAAATGGACCCTTACCATAGCCCACAAAAGGCGATGCAGTTGGGCTCCTGCAACCCCTCTTACCTCATGCCCCCACCTTCCCTTCCATCCCTCAGACTCACCACGCTCTTTCCAGCGTCCCACCAGGTCCTCCCATTGAGAACACTCTTCCTTGGGTTTTGCCTGAGCAGCTCCTTCTTCAGCTCAGCCATCACCTCCTCAGAGGGCTTTTCTGACTACCCCATGTGTAGAAGCACTTTCCCACCCTCATCCCCAGCTCATCCCACTCCCTGAGTTTTCCTGTCGCCACTACAGTGCCTCCTCTCTAATCCGCCTTACTCACCTGCGTCCCTGGTGCACCTGAGGGTGCCTGGAACAGAGTAGATGCTCAGAACATCATCACTGAGTGAGCACAGACACGTGTGCTGTTCCCTGCACCTAGAGAGATCTGTCCACCCCACTCTCCTCCTCCCCTCACATGTTGAACTCAGAGGCACCCTTCAGCTCTGGCTCACGTTCTTTCTTTGGGGAAGTCTTCATGGCCCTCTGTTCTGTAACAGCTACTTTTCCTCCCTGGCTTGTCTCACCTGTTTGTGTGACTTGGATTGAAGGCCGTCTCCCCAGCAGACTGATCCCCATGAGGCTGAGGCTGCCTGTCTTGCTCACTGTTCTGTTCCTAGGGCCCAGCACAGCCATTTGTTGAATCGATGAGTGGAGGAATGAATCACTTTTCCTGTACTAACTTGGTCCGCACGTGGAATGTGTGTGCCACAAATGAGAGAGCTAGGAGCTCCTTGGGGTCCACGACTGCCCTCATTTCATCAGAATGTTAATAGAGGTTGGCATGGTGGCTCTTGCCTGTAATCCCAGCATTTTGAGAGGCTGAGACAGATGGATTGCTTCGGGTCAGGAGTTTGAGACCAGCCCTGGCAACATGGCAAAACCCATCTTTACAAAAAATAGAAAAATTAGTTGGGTGTGGTGATGAGCCTGTAGTCCCAGCTACTTGGGGAGGCTGAGGTTGGCAGGATCCCTTGAGCCCGGGAGGTCAAAGCTGCAGTGAGCTGTGTTCACACTGCTGCACTTCAGGTTGGGGACAGAGTGAGACTCTGTCTAAAAAACGAAACAAAAAAAATGTGAATAGAGACAGACTGTTGAAATAGGGAGGAGAGCTTGGGAGACTTCTGGCCCCGTGACACTGAGCGAGTCCCACGCTCACACGGCCTCTGATGGTGCGATATGCTCCGCTTATTCCTCTTGGTCCATTTTCTTGATGCCTTGCACCAGCGGGAGTAGAGCCCAGGAACATCCTCAGCCCGCTTCACTGACATCAGCTTTCTGCCATGATTTCCAGTAACACGTTATGTTTTAAAATGAGGCCCACCTTACGTAATTGTGAAGTGCTGTTATCAACCCAATAGACTCAGCGATAGATGAGGGGCATTTAGCTCAAAAATCCAAATTCTGTGTCTGCCACTGAATAGTTTTGAACAAAGCTTCTAAATTCGGTTAGCTGACTTGCTTTTCACATCTACCAAGGACCAGAAGACTTAGAGTCATAGTGACTCAGCTCAACAGCATAATCCCAGAGCCCACTGTTAAGCCAGTAGAGTCAGGAATCTAATGCTATTAACGAATTTATTTTTTTTTATGGTTGTTGAAGATTGAGTTTGGTAGATTCCTCTTCTTACTATTCTTCTCTCTAAAATATCAGCAGCCCTTAAGAAGACAACTCAAGCTTAGAAATACTGCTTCTAAAAAGAGCTATAAGTTTATGAGGATGTTTTTTCTCTCGTATCAGGTAAAGAAGCCAAAGCTTGGAGTGCGCAAATTTGAAATCCTTGCTTGGGTGTTAAACCATATTGTTTCTCACCAGGATGCCACAACAGTCATCATCTTACTAATGGTCACCTTGAGCTGATGCAGGCATCGCAAGGTTCCATCATGCCCTGAGGCTGCGTCCATCACATACATTGCATCCAGGTGTTTTGGCCAACAGACAAGTAGTTTAAATGACTGTAAGCAGAATTGTCTTAAAACAAAAACCAGATGCAGGTGTAGTGTCTTTGTCTAAGGTTTTTTTATTTGTTTGTTTAATTTTTTTGTTTATTTTTTGAGATGGAGTCTCACTCAGGCTGGAGTGCAGTGGTACCATCTTGGCTCACTGCAACCTCCACCTCCCAGGTTCAAGTGATTCTCCTGTCTCACTCAGCCTCCTGAGTAGCAAGGATTGCAGGCACCCACCACCATGCTGCTAGTTTTGGTATTTTTAGTAGAGATGGCATTTCACCGTATTGGCCAGGCTGGTCTCAAACTCCTGACCTCCAGTGATCCGCCCGCCTTGGCCTCCCAAAGTGCTGGGATTACAGACGTGAGCCACCATGTCTGGCCTTTGTATAAGTTTTGATTTTGTTTTTTTGTTTGTAACATCTTCAAATGATGTCCTGGCACTTGGCAAAGTCATTCACACGATAGTCCATCTGCTGTCCCTTTTGGCTTAGAGATTAATTCAGGTCGACCCACTGGTATTGGCTGAAATATCAAGTACATTTCAAAACTCCCTCTCCACTTAACTTCTTGTCTCTGAAGAGCCATGCCTTGCCCCATTCTCTCATCCTCAGCACCAAGCAATTCCTCTTTTCTGTTTGTCCAGTTGGCCTCTTTTCTGGTAAAGCCTTCGGCTCCCAGGCATAAACAACATCTCTAGGTGAAAATGGTAAAGAAATTCCAGAGAGCTGCCTTGATTCTGTAGTTGTACTGGAGTTAATATCATCAGCGACCCTTGTGTGTATCATGTGCTGCTTCTAGGGTTTCACATTTGAGCCTTCAGATAGTCCTGTGACTACACCCTCACTCAGCAGATGAAGTCACTGTGGCTCAGAGAAGCTGGGGGATGCGGCCAGTGAAGCACAGCTGGAGCTACAGCTTCGGCCACGTCTCCTCCTCCAGCTGTCCCATGAGCCCTGGTTCCACTCAGGGATGTGTTTTCAAATAGTGGTCATATTTGGAAGCTGAGAAGTAGATTTTCTCAAGGAGATTTCTGTTGTGGTCGTTGTAATGGAGCTTACTTGGGAAGAGTCGTCTGTTAATCTGGAACTCATGAGATTGGCTTTGTAGTTTGTTCTTGCATTCAAATCCATCTGGCACTTTGATTCATTTCTATTTATTGAGGACCTGCTACATGCTAGGCACCAAGATAGGATAGGGAACAAGATAGACATAATCTCTGCCATCATGGAGGCAGAAAGGAGAAGACAAATGGGCAATTGCAGTATTTTAATAAATGTGTGGGTAGGGGACATATAGCACGGTTTGGGAACACACCAGGGACATGTAACCCAAATGTGGCAGATGGGAAAGACTCCCCAGCAGAAGGGGCTTCTAATTTGAGGACTGAAGGATGTGTAAGATTAGAGTTGGGGCAGGGTGGTGAGGGAGGTTTCAGGAAGACGGAAAGGCAGTGTGAAAGCCTGGAGGTAAGAATGTGGTCTGTGTCGCCTCAGTTCTTTATTAGATCAGAGTTCATGACTTAGCTGTTGGAGACACCTGGAAAAAGTGGATCAATGGCGAAGGCTGTTGAATATGCTCAGAAAATTCTTTTCTTATATCTACCTGACAGAAAAAGCTTGAGTCTCCACCCACTTCTACCAATCCCTTCCTGGAAGATGAGCCAACACCAGAGGTGGAGGAACTGGCAACGGAGAAAGGAGATTTAGATCAGGTAAGTCTGGTTGGCGTCACCGTGGGTAACCTACCTGATGTGTGCTTCTGGAAATGGGTCCACTTGCTCTAGATATGATCCTTTGGCTCTTGGCCACATTCAGAGATGACAGCTCTGGTGGTCTTTATAGAAGACCCTTATCTGAAAGTGCGTTTAGAAAACTCCGTGAAAGGGCAGCCTTTCCTGCCCCACAGCTCTGCTCCTGAAGAGCCCGCTGCCAGGACACACACAAGCTTCCTTAGCCACTGTGGTGGGGCCGGAAGAGTTCTGCTCTGCCTCATTCAGCGTCTCCTAAGCTTGTGAGCTTGGTTTTGCGTTTTACTCTCGTCTGGTATGGCGATGATGTGAGAGTCTGAGCGATTCCCGGGAAGCTAGCGGCACCATTGGCTGGGAGAGGCCTCCATGCAGTGTAAGCCGATCACTTTAGGGTTGGAAATACAAGGTGACCAGTGGCATATTTGGAGAGCTACTTTTCAGAGCACGCTAGCACTTTCGTTTCCTTTGGACGTTTCTGTCCAAGTCTAAATTTCCTCTCCCTTCATCCTACAGAATGCTGTTTTTGTTTCACTGCCATTTTATGACAAGGGAGGTTAGAGCAATCAATCAGAACTTCTCCTTTCTGGATTAGTGATCCCTCTTTTTAATTTTCTACACTTGGCTGCTGGAGGATTATTTTATGGCATTGTTTTGCTCCAGACACCACCAAAAGGGAGGCTGGCTGGGAGGACCAGCTCTGGGAAACCTGTACCCATACACTTAGCAGCTGGCCCTGCATTCATTCCCAGCACGGTGAGGGCAGGCGCCAGGAGAGCAGAACTCCAGGAGCGGCTCTGAAATAATGCAGTACAGTGTCTGGTCCATCGATTGAATGATTGCAGTGAAAGGAATACCTCATGCTTTTATAGTGCTTTGCAGTTTTAAATTCTTTTACATGCCTTATTTCATCTTCACAATTCTTGCCTCTCGCTTTATAGGTGCTGAAACTGCAGCTCAGAGAGGTTAAGTGATTGGCCCAGGGTTGCATAGTTTAGAAGTGGAGGAGCTTAAACTGGAAGCCAGGCCTCAGTGTCAGAAACTCGAATTCCTTTCCCAGTGCTATTTTGTTTATGACTCATGTCTCATTCAAGAGTGGAGGACATAGAAATGAATCTTAGGAATAGAAGTAAATGAACAAAACTGATGGGACGTCTTGAGGAGGCTCCATCCCAGAGATGTGTATATAGAAGTAGGTGCAGTTGATTTAAAGCCATCATAGTATTGACTGGGATGGGAGAAAACAGACGTTTCCTCTCACTAATTAAATGCAGTTCTCACATTCTGGGAACAGGGACTAGGGTGGGAAGAAGGCTCTGGGTGTAGAGCTCATTTTTCTGCCATGTCCTCCTCCCACGCTGGGCCAGCTGCACCTTGTGAGCATGGTTTGTGCAGGAGAGCCATTTGCAGAGCCCTGATGTCTCACCAGTGCTAGCAGCTGCCGTAGTCGTGTCCAAAATGGTACAGTTAAACGCTCAGATACTTGTAGTGTTGCCAGGAAGAGTTATTCCTTTTGCTAGTCATCTCTGGATGTTATTAAATTGGATTAAGATAGAGAGGCCCCATTCCCTACAAAAACAGTTTTTCCAGGTGAAGTATGATTTTCCTTTTTCTTATAACTTTTTCCTCATATGGAAGCCTGACATTACTGTTGTAAGGACCAAGACCTGCTCATTCAGAGAACACAGAAGCCTGACATCTGACAGATACGTGGGGTAAAGCAGAGCTGTGTGCTGGGAAAATGCCAGACTCTGGTCGGCTGTTAACTGACCAATCGTGTGACTTCAGGCTGGTTATTTTCTCTCTTCAGACTTCCCTAGTTGGTCTTTAGTGAGAGCTCATGGTTTTCAAACTGTGTTCCTTGGTGCCCATCAGGTGTCGCTGTGAAGCTAGGAAGAGACCAGGGACCTAGATCCCTGCGATCAGAGTAGTTTTAGTTTGAGTCGTTTTGTATTGTGGGCTTTCAGATAAAATTTCTTTTCAACCAAGGGTTTTATGTCATTAAAAAAACAAACAAACAAACAAACTGGCCCAGCCTAGTGGCCCACACCTATAACCCCAGTACTTTAGGAGGCTGAGGTGGGCAAATCACTTGAGGTCACGAGTTCACGACCAGCCTGGCCAATGTGGTGAAACCCCATCTCTACTAAAAATACAAAATTAAGCAGGTGTGGTGGCGCATGCCTGTAATCGCAGCTACTCAGAAGGCTGAGGCAGGAGAATTGCTTGAACCCGGGAGGCGGAGGTGGCAGTGAGCCGAGATTGCGCCACTGCACTCCAGCCTGGGAGACAGAGGGAGACTCCATCTCAAAAAAAAAAACGACTAAACCCCTGATCTAGCTGATCCACCCACCGTTTCATGGCTATTACTCATTAGTAATGAAACTTACACCCCAGTGACTAATGCCTCCACCATGCCATCCCTGACCTCCTGCTGCCTCACCAGCCTGGCCTTGCTCGTGGCTGATGAGGTAGGTGCCCAGGGTCTCCCTCTTCTCTGGGTGGGCTGCACAACAAGAGCAAGAGCCCTGTGGGGTGAGTGCAGGACCCACCAGATGTTAGTGGTGAAATCAGCCAGAGGTGGTTAGAGGGAAGGTCTCTACCGGTTTGTGGGTGACCTGACCCATTACATTGCTGCAGTCAGTAGCATTTGGCCCTCAAGGTAAGGGTCACTCCATGCTCACTACTGCAGTTTACGCCTGGCTGCTGAAAAGAGAGAGTGAACTTGAAAAAAGCTATTTAGTTTACAAAAGGCCCTGAGTAATCAGTTGCCAGGATATTCCCAGTGATAAAAAATGACATCTGAAAGGGGACTGAGGGGTACTGAAAGTAAAAAGAAAGGAGAAGAAATAACAAATTTCTGGTTTTAAAATGTACCCTTCTGGTGATCCGCACAGTTAGATTTAATCTGTTTACATTGGGTAGCAATAAAAGGAAATGGGAGCAGCTGCAGACCTCCTCACTGTGACAACAGTAACCTTTTATTATTCCATCAAACTCCGGGAGGAAATAGCTTAAACATCTGCAGCTTTTGGACAGAATTCACACACTCAGAAACGCAGCCTCAACCTACTGGTAAATGACTTAGCGTTGTGTTGAAGCTGAGAATCAACCCTCTGGGGAGCTGCCTGGTGCAAAGGGAGATGCCAGTTAGAGCCAAAATTCCAGCACCTACTATCTAAACTGAGCACATTCACAACGCAGCCGTAGGCAGGAGACAGCCCTGCGGGAAAAAAGTAAGAAGAAAGGGGACCTCAGGCAGCCCCTCCCGTTATTCCTCTCTTGCTTCAGCTCGCAGTAAAGATGCTGCAAGAGGACCCGGGTGCTGTGGTGGCAGGGTCAGGGTCCCTCCTTGCTGCAGAATAGTGCTGTTAGTGGGCAGGGCAGGGCAGGGCCGCGTCATCTGCAGGTAGGGGTGCAACCCTGGCGCTGCCTGGTCATGGAGCCTGAGTATCCTGTGGGGCCTTATCACAGCAGGACCTGTGGCAGACGGATCAGGATGAATGCCTTGGAATTATATAGCTGTTTTCTTTTCTCACTTAGAATCTGTGTTTCATACTTACCAAATGAGCTCTTCAGACTCATTCCAAATAGTTTCTTTCAAATCATACATCATTTTTGTGCATATGTAAAAAGGAAAGTATAAGCAAAATAAATAGATTAAGATATTTCTGAAACTTCTTCACATGCAGGGCCTACATCTTCTGAACCACTTTTTTTAAAACTTTATATTTTGAAATAATTATGGGCTCATAAATTATAAACCCAGTATAGCGAGGTACAATGTACCAATCTCCCAACTTTCTCCAGAAGGACAACTAAGATATGATAATGCATCATCAAAACCAGGAAATCAGTTGATCCAGATCCCTTCCCATCTCCCAGCTTCCTCCAGGGGACAGTTAACATACTGTAGTGCATCACCAAACCAGGAAGTGGATCCAACCCCTTCCATCTCCCAGCTTCCTCCAGGGGACAGTTAACACACTACAGTGCATCACCAAACCAGGAAATGGATCCAATCCCTTCCATCTCCCAGCTTCCTCCAGGGGAAAGTTAACAGACTGTAGTGCATCATCAAACCAGGAAGTGGATCCAACCCCTTCCATCTCCCAGCTTCCTCCAGGGGACAGTTAACGTACTGTAGCTTATCACCAAACCAGGAAGTGGATCCAGACCCCTTCCCATCTCCCAGCTTCTTCCAGGGGACAGTTAATAATGTCAAATGAAGAGAAAAGTTACAAGGAGCTTGTAAATGTCTTTCTTCTGGATTCAGCAATTGTTAATATTTTCCTATGTAACTATCATTTCCTCCCTACTCTCCCCACCTTTAGAACAATTTGTAAGTTGTAGACATAATGCTCTTTACCCCTTAATATTTCAGTATGTATTTCTAAAGAAGGACATTCACTCATTTACCATAGATCAAAATCAGAAAATTTAACATCAGTACAGTAATATTATCTAATCTATAGACTTTTTAAGTCTATAGACTTATCTATAGGCATTTTAAGTCTGTAGATTAGATAGACTTATATAGATTAGATGGACTTATAGATTAGATAATCTATAGACTTTTTAAGTCATTTTTCATAATGTAGCCATTTCAAAGTGATAAAATATTGTCTGTAGTTGGGAAAGTACACATAAATTAGTAAGTCAGTAAAGCTGAATACAAAATATACCTGTTCAAAAGAAAAAGAAAAAAGCAGAAAATATACATGTTGATTTTTTTAAATGACAACGTTCTATATTATGTAAATTTCCATGTGTAATTAGCAGAAGTTATCCTGCAGAATGTGAATTTTCTTCAAAAGAAAATTTAAAAATAACTATAATACCTATAATTATTATTTAATTAATAAAAAGATATCTGGTTGCAGTAGCCATGTTTTCCAAATCTAAAACCATGATATCTAGTCTTACAGAGTCAGACACATTAAATCACATTTTACTATTCACTTAAATCATCTTTTGGAATCAGTAATAAAAAATAGATACTGACTTGGAAAAAAAGGACAAATGGGTGAGGACGACCCCGACAGTCCTCATCCTCCATCATAGAGGCTTCATCTCAAACTAATGGAAGTGCAGAAAACTCCCAGGACATCTGCACTAGCGTGGAATTCTAGATCCAGCAGATTCAAGCCCAGTCAGCCAGTCTTGCGTGGCTCCTGAGGCCCTGTGGAAGTCTCACTCTGAGGCCTGACTGTGGCAGTGGCTTCCAGATGGTAAGAGTAAACAGTGGAGATGGTATTTATTCTTAGGAAGGACCGGAGTTTCTAGAAACCTTGCAAAAAATGAAAGATGCCGAACTCTTGGAAGGTAGAAAGGGAGGAGGTCTAAGTACTAGATTGAGTGTGTCTAAAGTTGACATTTAAATTTTGGTGATCATTTTTTTTACAGATCAGTTTTTACAGTTGTTTTTAGCCATTGCAGTGTGTTATTTTAAAAAACAGAAATGGGTAGTTACCATTTCTGCCTGTCATTGGGGCTTAGCTCTTCTAGTATTTACTAAAATACATAAGCAGTTCAAGAGGGTAGATCTTATGTTAAGTATTCTTACCACAGGTAATAACAACAACAACCACAGGGGTGGGAGGGAGCTGGGGAGGTGGTGGGTACACATGCCTTGGTGGCGGTGAGGGGTTCATGGGTGTTTACTTATTCTCAGACTCATCAGCATGTATACATTAAATATGTCGGCCTTTTAAAATACCAGTCATACCTCAGTAAAGTGGGGTTAAAAAAATAAGATCTGAGTAGTTCAATTTAACAAGTATGTTGTGGGTGCAGTTTAAATACACACTGTATTCTAGTACCAGCCCCAGCAAGGTGTGTTTGCCTCAGGGTCATTTCATGGCCATTTGGCAGTAGACGGAATTGACATTTTTTAGGAACAGAAAGTAATAGGTAGGAAAATCTTTGCTTAATTTTTAATTTGGAAAGGAATTAAGTAGCAAATATAGTTTTAAAATACTTGGCTGTCATATGACTTCTTTATCAGTGGCTTCCAAGTGACAGTCTGGGAACCAGTGCTGTTGTAGTGTCACGGTGGCCTAACGCAAAAAAATAGAGACAGTGTAGCTGGCCTGCCTGCGTGCCTCCTCCCTCTGTGTCTTTCTCTCTCTCTCCCCCTCTTTCTGTCCTTTCTCAGAAAGTACTGCCTATATACTGCTATTTTATTCTTATAAGATTTGGGACATAAAATACTTTTTTCTGGCTGGGCGCAGTGCCTCATGCCTGTAATCCCAGCACTTTGGGAGGCCAAGGCAGGTGGATCGCTTGAGGCCAGGAGTTCGAGACTAGCCTGGCCAACATGGCAAAACCCATCTCTACTTAAAAGACGTAGGTTAGCTGGGCGTAGTCGCACGTACATGTAATCCCAGCTACTTAGGAGGCTGAGACACAAGAATCACTTAAGTCCAGGAGGCACAGGTTGCAGTAAGCTGAGATGGCACCACTGGACTTTAGCCTGGGTGACAGAGGGAGACTCTGTCTCAAAAAATCAAACCTATATATATATTTTAGGAACTCGTGGTAAGAATAGAAAGTCGCAAAATAAAGGTAACAACCCTCTATTGGTTCTCCACCCTTCTTTTTCTTACATTTTCTTACTGATGAAATTCAAAACATGCTGGGAACCATTGCAGGAAAATGATGATATGATAGAGTTGTAGTTTAAGAAAAGCAGACTTCTGCATATGTCTTGGGGCAGGTTAGAGAGCCTCTGAGTCCTCATTTCTTGTGGTATAAGTGGTAGTGATACCTACATGAAGGGTTATTGTGAGGAACAGGTGACATATTCATTGGTATCAAAGTGCTTGGCCTATAGTAACAATCAGTAAATGGAGGCTATCACAAATTGGATTGTGTGAAAGCACTTTATAAATTCTAAAGCAATGTACAAGTATAAGGTGCTGTTATTCGCCAGGATGTAAATTCTGGAAAACACCAGTCAGATAGATGATGACTAGCTTCCAGATTCAAAACGCATATGTTATCAAAGTAACAGTAAGTCTTCCACCGTCCACAGCAAGCCAGTGATGCTAACAGAGCTGGCGTTTTGTTCACCTACTGGGGTGAATCATGAAGTCGATGTTTTCCCACTTTGGTTACGTAGAGTGTTCTCGTACTGTGAACTTTGAAATGATGTTCGCAAAGGCCACTCAGGATAGGGTTTGTTTTTCTTTGTTTTTACAGCCAAAGAAGCCCAAAGCCCCGGACAATCCATTCCATGGCATCGTTTCCAAGTGCTTCGAGCCTCATCTCTATGTGTACATCGAATCCCAGGACAAGTGAGTGAGGGACATGCGCTGTTTTCTGCCTGTACTTCTCGCGCCCAGGTCATGACTGGGTCTTAGAAGCGCACACCTCCTTCCAGAGGCTGAAGGAGGGACGTGGCATGCCTGTTCCTCCCTGGAAACCCATTAGGGATATTTTTACATCTTTTGAAGGTTATCATGAATTGTGTCTATAAACCTTAGGGCCTGAGTTTGCCCCTAATAAGGTCCCTATGGGTCCCAATGCCCACTTCCCACATGGGTGTGGAGCCCTGACATATGTCAGCCTACAAAGCTTTACAGTGTCAGGCACTGGGTATTGGAAGAAAGGCTAATCCCTAATGTTTATGTTTTCAAGTGTAATTTAGCCTTTCATTTTGAAATAATTTAGACTTACAAAAAAGTTACCAAAAGAGGGCAAAAAATTCTCACGTGCCCTCCGCAGAGAATGTTAACGTCTTACATAAAAACTGCAGGTACCCAACTCAAGACGGTAACACTGTCCCATTGATGTCCCTTTTTCTGGTCCAGGACCCCATAATCATGGATTTAGTTGTCAGATCTCTTTGGTCTGATCTCCTTTAATCTTGAATCTCCTCATCTTTTCTTTTTTTTCTTTCCTTCCCTTTTCTCTTCTTTTCTGTTTTTTTTTTTTTTTTTTTTTTCTTCCCTTTCCTTTTTCTTCTCTTTTTCTTTGAGGCAGGGTGTCACTCTGTCCCCCAGACTGGAGTGCAGTGGTGAGTGGTGAGATCATGACTTACTGCATCCTCCGTCTTCCAGACTCAAGCCTCCCACCTGTCTCCCAGGTAGCTGGGACTGCAGGTGCACACCGCCACGCCTGGTTAATATTTCTATTTTTAGTAGAGTTGAGTTCTCCCTGTGTTGGCCAGGATGGTCTCGAATGTTCCACCCACCTCAGCCTTCCAAAGTGCTGATTACAGGCATGAGCCACCTCGCCTGGCCATTCCTCAGCTGTTCTGTGTCTTTCATGGCCTCGGTGCGTGCTGGCCGGGCGTGCTGTACAGTGGCCTCAGTTTTTGTTTTTTCTTGATTAAATCCATTTTGCTCAAGAATACCATGAAAGTGGCGTCGCATCCTCAGTGCATTGTGTCAGCAGGCACATCACATTGATTTGTCCCATTGTTGCTGATACTAACTTTGATTACTCGCTTTAGATGGTACCTGCCAACTTCCTTCACTGTGAAGTTAGTTTTTCTCCTGGTAATTAATAAGTATGTTATGGGATGATACTGTGTGAATATCCTGCTCTCATCAAACTTTTGCCCACTCATTACACATCCCTTGATGAATCCTCCTGCCTGAAGCATCGTTTCTGTGACATTTGCAAAATGTTGATTGTCTGTTTTTGTCATTTCTTCTACACTTAACAATGGAGTTCTACTGTATGGAAGAATTTTCCCTCTTCCCCATTTGTTTATTATATCAGTATGAACTCGTGGATTGTGATTTTATTTTATGGATCAGCTATATAGTATTATATATTATATATACTGTATTGCTTTTCACATGACTTGGTGCAGTGGGCCACACCTGTAATCCCAGCACTTTGGGAGGCCAAGGTAGGAGGAGCTCTTGAGCCCAGGATTTGGAGACCAGCCTGGGGAACATAGTGAAACCCTATCTTTACAAATAACTTTTTAAATTAGCCAGGTGTGGTGGTGCATACTTGTAGTCCCAGCTACTTGAGAGGCTGAGGTGGGAAAAGCACTGGAGCCCAGGAGGAGGAGGCTGCAATGAGCCATTACTGCGCCACTGCACTCCAGCCTGGGGGACAGAGGCCTTGTCTCAAAATAAGTAAATAAATAAGTAACTAGCAGAATATAGTGGATGCTTTTTACAAGCTTGTAGCCTGCAAAGATTTTCATGAAGCATCTCGCTTCAGCCAGGTTTCTTCCCTCCCACCCTCTTTTTAAAAAAATCCTGAAGACTCCAGACTAACAGCCAAGGAGTGTGCTTGTGTTCCAGTGTCCGTTGTTTGCCTGAGGGGCCTTCACCAAGGAGGAAGACTCCTTCTCATCCCTGAGTCTTTGTCCACAACCAGAGTCACTCTTGAAGCCCCTTCCATGTTTGAAGGCAGGTTTTGGAAAGGTTAGAATTCTGGAGCAGGCCAAGATGGCTGGAGACAGACTGGCATGGGCTCCCAGAGGAAGCCTCGTAGTCTAAAGAATGCACTTGGGAGGGACCAGAAGGTGGCTCACCGGGGGAGCGCGGCAGAGCTGTGGGAACGTCCTGAGGGAATTTCTCTGGGAATGCATTTGGGTCCTGATTGCATTCCCCGCACCCTTTACAATGCTTCTATCATGGGTTAGCAGATTCTTATTTTCAAACATGTTTCAGGGGTAAACCATAAGATTAAGAGAATGTTTCAGGTAGAAACACCACATGGAACAATATGATTCACGTGCTTGATTGTATATACTGCTTCTATGCTTTTCATGCACAGTTACAAAGTACTTCATATTAAAATCTCAGAAAATAACTTGCCCAGTAGCTTCTCCATCGTCAGACGCAAGTCTCCCCACCTGCCCCCCAGAAAAAGTTGCCTTGCCATTGTTTGCCTTGCAAATGCCCAGTGGCGCCTCGCCCTCCACCCAGTGGGCCTGTGTCCAGCAGGCACACGGTGGGACAGAGGTGACTGCTGCCGCCACTCTGTCCCTAAAAGCACCCTGCCCTCTGCACTCACAAAGTTTCCCTCCAGGAAGTTACTGAGATGTCCCTGAGGAGCAGGAACAAGGGTTGATTATTTGCCTGTTGGAGTCACAGGGCTTCGAGCAACACCCCAGATGGCTGTTTTCAGCCAAAGCCCATTTCTCTTAACCCAAGTTTTTAGTTTTAAAAGGCTTAAAAGGCTGGGTGCATTGGCTCATGCTTGTAATCTCAGCACTTTGGGATTACAGGCCGAGGCAGACGGATTATGAGGTCATGAAGTCGAGACCATCTTGGCTAACACGGTGAAACCCCATCTCTACTAAAAACACAAAAAATTAGCCGGGTGTGGGGGGGCACGCCTACAGTCCCAGTGACTTGGGAGGCTGAGGGCGGAATTGAACCCAGGAGGCGGAGGTTGCAGTGAGCCGAGGTCACACCACTGCACTCCATACTGGGTGACAGAGAGAGAGACTGTCTCAAAAGAAAAAAAAAAGGCTTAAAAATTACTGGGTCCAGGGTTTATTTGTTTTTAATTATTTATTTTTGAGACAGGGTCTCACTCTGTCACCCAGGATGGAGTACAGAGAGGCATGATCAGGACTCATTGTAGCCTCAACCTCCCAGGTTTCAGCAGTCTTCCACCTCAACCTCTCAAGTATCTGGGCCTACAGGCACACATTACCACACCCAGCTAATTTTTGTATTTTTTGTAGAAATGCAGTTTCACCACGTTACCCAGGCTGGGCTCAAACTCCTGGGCTCAAGCAGTCTGCCCACCTCCACCTCCCAATGTGCTGGGATTACAGGCGTGAGCCACCACGTCCGGCCAAGGTCCAGGGTTTAAAGCACATATCTGAGATAGCCACATCCTTTCCCAAAACCTCCCTGGTCTAAAGGGTCATTTTTCTGAATCATTGTAATTCTGGCTTCTACTCTTTTCACATGGGCTTGATTTATACAAAATATACTCATTGTTCAGGATACTTTTGGCAGAGAACCAGACCTCCCTTCCTTGGGGCTCTCCATTTTCCTATGAAAAATGAAGTGCTGGCCCCTTCTGCTGTTTGGCCTTACTAGGATGTTTCTGCAGCTCTAACTGCACAAGCTGTGCTGCTGCTCCAGAGTAAATAGCAAGGACTGGAAGTAGGAAAGAGAGTTAAAGAGCTCTATGGAGGGAGGCAGGAGGTAGGGTGGGTACTAACAGGTTGGAGGGAGGCAGGAGGTGGTTGGGTGAAGCTGTCCTTATGTGCTTTAAATGGCTTTCTCTTGTTATTTATGTTCAAAGAGGAGGTTAGTCTGTCTTCTAGTCTTGGGACGTACTGATTTCCTTCAGCTGACGCTTGCAAAAGAGACTGCTCCTGGTGGCTCCGTGTCTGCCCATTCTCCTAAGTTCCCTCCAATAACTTTTGTTAGAATAGAACCTGTACTTTTCTAGAGCCTGGCATCTGTCTATAAATGAGTTGTCATTGTTGTTTATTTTGAATTAATTTCAAGCTTACAGAAGAATTATAAGAATTATACATAGAGCCCTTGTATAGCCTTGATCCAGATTCCTCATTAATAGTTATCTCCCCTGACACCCACATAATGCACAAACCCTACATGCTTTTTTCTTTTCTTTTTTCTTCCTTTCCCTTCCCTTTCCTCTTCCCTTCCCTTCCCCTTCCCTTCCTCTTCCCTTCCCCTTCCCTTCCCCTTCCCTTCCCCTTCCCTTCCCCTTCCCTTCCCCTTCCCTTCTCCTACTCCTTCCCTTCCCCTTCCCCTTCCCATCCCTTCCCCTTCCCCTGCCCTTCCCCTTCCCTTCCCCTTCCCCTTCCCTTCCCGTCCCTTCCCCTTCCCCTTCTCTTCCCCTTCCCTTCTCCTACC
>CAUYLG010000248.1:0-28779 GCA_963573385.1 Cacajao melanocephalus | reverse complement strand
CCTCTCTCTGAGTCTCCTTCCCTGGACCTCTGTGTCCCACCCCATGTTCTCCATGGCCTTCAGACCCTGCCTCTCAGCCCCTCCTCTCCCTCCACCTATGGGCGCCAAGGCCTCTCTCTGCAGACTAAAGGTCTCTGGGCTGAGGTATGGTACTTGGTGAATGAGTAACTCGGGCTCCACAGTCAACACGGGTGCTTTGGGCAGCTGCCCCTCCTCCGTGGACTCTCCCCAGGGACCCCAAGTTGGGAGAATGAGGAGCAGAGGGTCAATGAGTGGACCCTCAGCCACCTTCCAGAGTGAGGAGACAATATGGCCACAGGCTGGATCCCAGGGAAAAAAAAACATGACAGGAACCAAAAAGACACAGGCACAAAGCACACAGCCGGCTTCCTGGGGGGAGGGGCCCGACTTGGATCTGAGCCAGGCCTAGTTCTGAGGGTCCCACCAAAAAAGTCGGGCAGTGCCAAGGGGATGAGGTCAGCCAGTGGCCCCACCCCCATCCATCCCCCACGGAGCCCCTTCCCGCGCTGAGCTCACCATGACTCAGCAGCCCAGCAGCCGCTGCCTGCAACAAGGACCCCAGATAGCGGCCTGGCCGGGCATCTGCAGATCCCCTTGGTCAGGGACTGCCCCGCCGGGGTTGCTCGGAGCGGCTCTCGGTAGGGCAGGACCTGACCTCACACCCCACATCCCAGTGGCTTCAGCTCCCTGCCCAGCACACCGGCTGCCTCGATCAGGGCGCTTAAGTAGGGTCAAGGTTTGCACCAACTGTCTCCCAGAAATCAACATGGACCAGGCCCACTTAAAAAATCAGCATCAGCCGACGACAGATGTCTCGTCCATCGGTCCCCAGACTCTGTCCACAACGCAGGGCTTCTCTCGGTGGGCCTGAAGCAGCACATGTCAGCCAAGACACTGGGGCAACTTTAGAGACTGTTTCAGGGCCAAGGAGAATTCTCGCAGTCTGTGGGTTGCCTTCAAAACAGCCCCAGGAAATGCAGTCCCAGAGACACTGCAAAGCTCGAAAGAGACATTGCATTCCTCCCCGTTTCCACTCTCAGAAAAGCACTGGGCCCCTGAAAGAGCTCCAAGCTATCCCCAAAGGCCCAGCCAATCTTGGGAGGGTCCAGAGGGCTGTCCAGCGTTCCAGAAGTCACCCAATCTGGTACAATGCTTCTCCCAGGCTTCCCGCACTGGGTGAACCCCACGGCTCCAGAACAACTGCCCTTTCCAAGCTGCAGAGCAACTCAAGGACCTAAAGATCTCTTCTGGGAGGGCTCCAAAAAAAATACAAACTTTGCATCGTTAACCTCCACCTCTGTAAACCCCAGGGCTTCAGTCCCCAAAACCCTCCGTCTCCCAGAGATCCCCACGGGGCCACCTACAGCCTTTCAAACTTCCCAGGGATCCGGAGATCCCCTTATCTCGCAGCGCAAACCTAGGGTAACTAGAGGTCCTCTCTGCACCTCTGAGGTGCCCGTCCCCCGACTCAAGGTTCCAGAAAAAAATCCATGCCCTCGGAAATCCCGGAATCTGACTTACTTTCCCGAGTCACCCCCAGGACCCCAGGCTCATCAGTTCACAGGGCTCTTAATGCTCCCATAAAACTCCCGCTCCCAGAGGGACCCCCCCCCCTCCCTCGCCCATGAAATCCTTCACTTCCCTGAATCAGCCCCAGGGCCCCCAACCCCCATCCCCCATTTCACAACATCCTCGAGTTACAGGCGCGTGACTTCGCCTTGCTTCGGGTCGGGGGGCTGAGACTCCTTTCTGCTCCGGATTGGTCAGGCAAGGCCTTCGGTCCCGCCTCCTGACACCGCAGATTGGCCGATCGCCCGCCCCGAGCGCCCCGCCTCCGAGGGCCCGCGCACTATAAAAAGAGCCGCCCTCGCCACGTCCTGTAGCAGTTCGGCGGTCCCGCGGATCTGTATCTTGCTTCAACAGTGTTTGGACGGAACAGATCCCGGGGACTCTTTCTTCCAGCCTCCGACCGCCCTCCAATTTCCTCTCCACTTGCAACCTCCGGGACCATCTTCTCGGTCATCTCCTGCTTCTGGGAACCTGCTAACACCGTTTTTGTGGTTAGCTCCTTTTTGCCGACCAACCATGAGCTCCCAGATTCGTCAGAATTATTCCTCCGACGTGGAGGCAGCCGTCAACCACCTGGTCAATGTGTACCTGCAGGCCTCCTATACCTACCTCTCTCTGGTGAGTCCCCGGGACGTCCCTGGCCCTAATTTCCTCCAGCTGCGCACCTCCGGCCCTCAGTGCACGCGCCGGCCCTCTTTGTCCGGTCGGGTAAACAGGGGGCGGAGTCCCCCCTGGCCTCGCCTCCTGCTAACCACTATTCCCTCCATCTCTTCCCGCAGGGCTACTATTTCGACCGCGACGATGTGGCTCTGGAAGGCGTGAGCCACTTCTTCCGCGAATTGGCCGAGGAGAAGCGCGAGGGCTACGAGCGTCTCCTGAAGATGCAAAACCAGCGTGGCGGCCGCGCTCTCTTTCAGGACATCAAGGTAACTAGCTTGAGGGTAATGGACTACATCTCCCAGCAGGCCGTGCGCGCGAGGCGCCTTTGCTTCTGGGCTTAGGTTTCGCGTGGGCTTCTGGGAGATTGAGTTCGCTTTTGTAAGCGTTCTTACTGCTGGAAATGGTGTCTCACGTCGGGCAGTGCCCCCAGGACGCGGCAGTCCACACCGCTGCGTGGTCTTCGATACGTGTAGTTAGTTGTAAAAGACAGGACGGAGTGCGGAGTGATAAATACAAGCTGCCACATGTCTTTGTGCTCCCCAACGACTCTGGGGAAATGTAGGTTTGGTTCTTTGTGCCGGGCGTGTGTATTCTGAGCCATTTCTTTCCTGTATAGAAGCCGGCTCAAGATGAGTGGGGTAAAACCCTGGACGCCATGGAAGCCGCCATGGCCCTGGAGAAAAATCTGAACCAGGCCCTTTTGGATCTTCATGCTCTGGGTTCTGCCCGCACGGACCCCCATGTAAGTACCCCGTGCATCCATGGCTACCCAACCATACCCCTCAAGCCTTGCCTCCCTTTGGGCAGATTTCCTTCAGAGCCACATTTCACACCTGTCACATTTCAATCTGCAACTGGGAGCTCTCTCTCCCCTCTTTTCCAGGGATTGTGTTTCTAATTTCTGCCTCTTCTCTCTCAGCTCTGTGACTTCCTGGAGAGTCACTTCCTAGATGAGGAAGTGAAAATCATCAAGAAGATGGGTGACCACCTGACCAACCTCCGCAGGCTGGCCGGCCCCGGCCCACAGGCTGGGCTGGGCGAGTATCTCTTCGAAAGGCTCACTCTCAAGCACGACTAAGAGCCCGCTGAGCCCAGCGATTTATGAAGGGCCTTTGTAAAATAACAGGGCTTCTGCCTAAGCCTCTCCCTCTAGCCACTAGGCAGCTTTCTAACTACCCTAACATGCCTTGGACCAAATGGAAATAAAGCTGTTTGAAGCAGCTGGTGGTTTTGTGTGTAGTGTGGTGGTGGGGAAGATGAGGTGTGGGATCTGTTCTCATAAAGCTTCTGGCTGGATTGGGATGGCAGCGAAAAAGGCGTTGGCCGTTGGCCTCATCTCCCGTTTTCTTATCTGTTCTAAGACAAGAAGATACCTGTGGGTTTTGTTGAGCCTGAGGGTTCTCTGCTTGCCTGGCTGTTAACTGTTCCTCCCAGATGGTAGAGATAGAATTCAGGGAGGTGAATTAAGACTCAGGTTGGACGCTGGAAACAGATCTGTTAGGTCTCAGTAGCCGGAAACAGCCCTATTTAATGGGTGATGGTGAGGCCAGGCATCATGCCAATCTCTTAAATATTGTGTGCCATGGCCGGGTGTGGTGGCTCACACCTGTGATCCCAGCACTTTGGGAGGCTGAGGCAGGTGGATCACCTGAGGTCAGGAGTTGAAGACCAGCCTGGCCAACATGGTGAAACCCTGTCTCTACTAAAAATAGCAAAAAAAAAAAAAAAAGTGGTGATGGGCACCTGTAATCCCAGCTACTTGGGAGGCTGAGGTGTGAGAATCACTTCAGCCCTGGGGGCAGAGGTTGGCAGTGAGCCGAGATCGCGCCATGACACTCCAGCCTGGGCCACAGAGAGACTCCATCTCAAAAACAGAAAAAAATAATGTCTGCCTCACGGAGGTTTTTGCAGC
Source organism: Cacajao melanocephalus (assembly GCA_963573385.1). NCBI lineage: Eukaryota > Metazoa > Chordata > Mammalia > Primates > Pitheciidae > Cacajao > Cacajao melanocephalus. The sequence continues at coordinate 24,617 of CAUYLG010000248.1, read as the reverse complement.
GAGCTGAGATCACGCCACTGCACTCCAGCCTGGGCAACAGAGAGACTGTCTCAAAAAAAAAAATTTGCCTCAACTCTGAGAGGCAGTTGGCATTATTAGGCCCTTTACATGGGCTATTGCTGTGCAACCTGCATGGCAACCAGGAGGCTCACTCAGGTCTTTGCTCCAAAGTTTGGAGGTGATGGCCCATGCTTCAGTAATCCCGATGTCAGGCGTACAGAGAGGAACTGGCGAGTGGAGCTGAGCGGCCAGGATCACATGATGCCCAAGAAATGCTGGACAAGGGGTTTAGAGTTAAGGGTTCACATTGCATAGAAATGGGATGTGAAACTTTGGGCCGGGTTCTCCAAATGGGAACTGAAGAAGCCTAAAACAGGCTTTAAAAAGCACCTGCTGGGTCCAATCGGCAAAACTGCTGTGTCAGCCCTGACCTCTCTCCTTCCCTTCCCCTGGGGCTGGAGCAGGGTTGTTCAAGCTTATAATCCTAGCACTTTGAGAGGCTTAGTCAGGAGGATCACTTGAGCCCAGGAGTTTGAGATCAGCCTAGGCAACATAGGGAGACCCCTATTCTTTACAAAAAAAATAAATTTAACCAGGTGTGGTGGCACGTGCATATAGTCCCCGCTACTTGGGATGCTGAGGTGAGAGGATCACTTGAGCCTGGGAGGTTGAGGCTGCAGTGAGCCATGATTGCTCCACTGCACTCCACTCTGGGATATAGTGGGAGATCCTGAGTCAAAAAAAAAAAGTGATGGGGTGCGGTGGTTCACACCTGTAATCCCAGCACTTTGGGAAGCCAAGGTAGGCGGATCACTTGAGGTCAGTAGTTTGAGACCAGCCTTGCCAACATGGTAAAACCCCATCTATACTAAAAATACAAAACTTAGCTGGGTGTGATGGCAGGTGCCTGTAATCCCAGCTGCTCCGGAGGCTGAGGCAGGAGAATCATTTGAACCCCGGAGGTGGAGGTTGCAGTGAGCCAAGATCGGGCCACTGCACTCCAGCCTGGTGACAGAGCAAGACTGTCTCAAAAACAAAAGTGGCTGCTGGACACCTGTTGTTTTGCCTGCTCAGGACCATGCATCTCCTGTCATCACACACGTGACCATTCGTGACTGAGGGGGTTGGCAGGAGTGCTTCTGTGTAAATCCAAAGAATCAGCCCTCTAATTGCCTGAGTAGTGATTTGCTCAGAGACGCACACGTGGCCTAGTGAAGACCAGATTAAAAGGGAAAATGTTTTTCCTAAAATAGAACCATCCAGAGGATAGTGACACAGACCAGAATCCTAGAAACATGCTTTAAGCCAGTGCTGTCCATCTGTGATGTCAGATACGGTAGCCAAGAACCATGTGTGGCCACTGAACACCTACATATGGCAAGTGCCACCAAGAAACTACATTTAATTTAAATAGCTTCACAGGCAGGGCGCGGTGGCTCACCTGAGGTCAGGAGTGGGAGACCAACCTGGCCAACATGGTGAAACCCCATCTTTACTAGAAATACAAAAATTAGCCAGATGTAGTGGTGTGCTCCTACAGTCCCAGCTACTCAGGGGGCTGAGGCAGGAGAATCGCTTAAACCCAGGAAGCGGAGGTTACGGTGAGCTGAGATTGCACCACTGCACTCCAGCCTGGGAGAAAGGAAAGGGACTATCTCAAAAACAAAACAAAACAAAACAAAACAAAACACAAAGCTACACAAAGTTCACAAGTTCATGGCCGGCCTATAGATCATCTTCCTCCCAGTCACATAGCCCTTTATGGCTTTTTTTTTTTTTTTTTGAGACAGAGTTTTGCTCTTGTCTCCCAGGCTGGAGTGCAGTGGCACGTTCTCAGCTCACTGCAACCTCCACTTCCTGGGTTCAGGTGATTCTCCTGTCTCAGCCTCCCAAGTAGCTGGGACTACAGGAGTGTGCTGCCATGCCCAGCTAAATTTTTTTGTATTTTTAATAGAGACAGGGTTTCACCATGTTGGCCAGGATGGTCTCGATCTCTTGACCTCGTGATCCACCCGCCTCGGCCTCCCAAGGTGCTGGGATGAAGGCGTGAGCCACTGCACCCGGCCCAAAGATGTCTTAAGCCTAATTTTTGCCACTTGCAAATCAAGTCCCAAGTAAGCAATCAGAGGTACCATCTGCGCGTGACACTGGAATTTTAGAACAGCAATCCAAGTGTCTCTAGAATAGGAAGATGAGCTCACACCAGCGACGGAGGGGGGGTGTTGGGGGCACGTCAGAGCCAGGCCCACCATGTGTTCATGTCCAATCACGCCTGGGATTCTTAAATATAGATGTATTTTTTTCATCTCATCCCCGGACACACTCCAATCACACCCCTCCTGCCCTCCCCTTCCAACTGCAGAACCAAGCGGTACAGACACAGCACAGCACACGTGAGGGGTCCTCCCTTTCACCAAAGCTGAAGGCAGGGCACAGTCTGGGGATGGAAGAGCCTCAAGGTAAATGTGGGGGTTCTGGAACCCAGTGACCTCAGTTCTGGATCATGAGAAAGGGACCAGTATGCAGCAAAGTGGGAAGGTTCCAGATCTAGAAGCTGGGACCTAGAACCTAGTGGTTTCACAGTGGGCTGAGCAGTTGGGAATAAGCCAGGTGGGGGGCGGGGACAGACAGCCAGCTCTGTCCTCCGCAGGCACATTCCCTGGAGGGAGATTTTAGATTTAGAAAGGAGGAGTAGGATCTGGTCCAGAAAAGGCCAGAAAGGTAGGAAGGCATCTGGACCAAGGCTGTGTGCCCTCCAGAAAGAATGAGCAACCAAGGGGTTTTGCCACCTCTGGCTTGGCCAAAGTGTAGAGGATGACAGAAGTCAGACGGAGGGATCCTCTAGGCAGCGCCAGACAGTCCAGGGAGGTCTAGAACATGAGCCCATCCCAGAGCCCAAGTTCTGGAGTTGAAATGGAGGACCATCTGCTCTCAGTTACCTTCAAACTCTGAAAGCACCCTGGCTCAGGACTTGATTCCTCCACGAGCAGGGACACCACGTGGTTTCCAGCACTTGGTGGAGGGTGGCTGCTTTGTATGCTGTAGAAGTTGCAAGCCACATGGGGGCTCTAGGAGCCCCAGACCCGAAAGCACCATGCCAGGTTTCCTAAAACCTCTGGCACCACGGCAGAGTAACGACACATTCCTGGTCTCTGGGAAGCAGTCCAGGCCCAGGGGACTCCAGGGCGCGGATTATACATTCTGGAATCAGAGAAAGGCACGGCTTTGTGGACTCTGGAGTGCAGGAACTCGTAAAGTGGAGCTGGAGGGGCTGGAGTGTTTGGCGGACTGGGTGAGGGGCCTGTGGGACCACGCCCAGTGCGAATATGGAGCAGGGGTTTAGGAGCAGCGCCCTTCTGCATCCTCTCTCTGGAGCAGGGAGGCAGGACAGGCGGGGAGTGTGGTGGGGGGCACTTAGTTGCGCTCCTCGCCCAGGGAGCTGGTGGGGCTGAGGGGCTCGCTGGGGGTGCTGAGCGAGCTGGAGGTGACCGTGTCCACAGAGTTACGCTTGCTCCCGCTGGTGGAGGAGGTGCAGGAGGCGCGGCGCGGCCACTCTGGTGCACGGATGTTGCGCCGGTCCTTGGCGGCCTCCTCGTCCTCATCGTAGCGCTCGCCGTCTTCCTCCAGCGGCCCGTTCCGAGGATCCTCCTCGTCCTCGCTCTGGTGCGGGCTGGAGTGTCGTGACAGCGAGGGCGACGGTGGCACCGAGGCTGGCCGTGGGTAGCGGTACCCCTGGGTCTGCATACGGGGATGTGGGTACAAACCAGAGTGAGCTGAGGACCTCAGTCCCACCCAGGCTTCCAGCCACCTCGAGGCCTTCCCACGCCGGGAGGGACCCCCATCCCACCCAAGCCCAGCCCTTTAGCGCCTGGCTAGGCAGAAATCCAGGGTCCACTCACCGCATCTGCCTCGTTGGGCTCGTAGGTGAAGTGCTCCGGAAAGGCCTTGGACAGCGCCATGTGGCGTGCGGACATGTAGTACTAGGGGAAAGGAGGGGAGGGGGCAGAGGACGTGAGACCCAGGCCCCACCCCCAGGCAGATGATGGGGGTGGTGAGTCCTGGCCACACCCTTTATGCAGATGAGCACACTGCGACACCCTTGAGCCTGCCCCTATGCAAATGTTCATCTGGCACCACCCCTTATGTAGATAAGCAGAGCTGTGAATAGACAGTTTCTGAGCCACAGTCCTCGAACAGGGGCCGAATTCTCAAGTCAGGCACCTCTTTGGCCACATCCGTATGCAAATGAGAATCCCTGATCAAAGTTCTTCCTTTTTTTTTTTTTTTTTTTTTATTTTAAATACAGGGTTTTGCTGTTACCCAGGATGGAGTGTAGTGGGGTTGATCAAAGCTCAACCTCCGAGGCTCAAGCGACTCTACCATCTCAGCCTCCCCCGGTAGCTGGGACCACAGTCACGCACCACCACGCTCGGCTGATTTTAAAAAATTTTTAGCAGAGATCACCATGTGGCCCAAGTTGGTCTCTTAACTCCTGAGCTCAGGCGATCCTCCCTGCTGGGATTACAGGCATGAGCCACCACCGCGATCAGCCTGGTTCATTGCTTAAAGAGACAGCAACTGTAACAAGTGGGACCAGAACCTTCACCCTGCACCAAAGACCCAGAGCCAGGAGCGGCTGATTTGCCAGGAGAGAGTAGGAAGGGGGGTCCTACCCGGCCTAGGTATTTCCAGTCCAGAAGGTCGGAGAGGCGCTCTGTGCGGTTCCGCTGGATGATACGCTGCCGCCGGCTCTGCTGACAGAAGCTGTAGAGGAAGGAGGTGAGCTGCGAGCAGGAATCATCCAGGCTGCGGAACCGCCGGTCCAGAATGTAGATGCCTGTGGAGGCCAGGACCCGGGTTCAGAAAAAGTCCTGGGGAGATCTTCATTGTCTCCAGGCCTCTGTGGCACCAGGACCCCTCTTCTCCCAGGGACCTGAGAGCCCACCCCATTTCCTGGTGCCCCCGGGTCCCAAGGGTGCATGCTCCTCCTTCCCAGGATCCAGGGGTGTCAATCCCCTGTTCTCAAGCCCCCTTCTGGAATCTTCAGGGGCCTGGGCGCTGACCGTAGGCTGAGGGGTCTGCGATGTGTTCCTCCATGAAGCAGCCAAAGCCAGAGAGATTGGTGGAGATACTGGGGATGCCCATAACCGTGCACTCAGCTGCGGGAAGGCGCGAGAGAGATCCACTTAGCTTCCCCCATCTCCTACCGTCTTAATCGCAATAGAAGCCTCAACAGCGCCCTCTACTGGCGCCTGTACCAAGTGCCAGGCGCTGTGCGGAGCGTCGCGGAGTCCCCACAACCAAGCTGTGCCTTTCCCTATTTCTCAGCGGGGCCGCTAAGACGCTTAGAAAAGATAATCACCTTCTCCAAGAACTCGGGATGTGGGAAAGTCTATAGTTGGGAGATAAGGATACTCATTTATTGGGCATCCCAATGTCCATTTGACTTAACTCTCACAACCTACAGGATTGGGCCAAGGTCCATCATTCTACTTAATTGTCACAACCTGTAAGATAGTTTCTGTGCCAGCATTTTGTACAGACTTGGTCTATTTTGATGGGGGATCAGATAAGGCCTCTCATTATTAGTGTCCCTGTGTACAGGGCATCTACTACGTTTTGTTTAATACCTTTAACAACCTTTAGAAATAGTTCAAAGGATGTATTATAATTTCTTAACGGATTTTTATGCTTTTTTTATTTTTTGAGACAGGGTTTCACTCTGTCACCCAAGTTGTAGTGCAGTGGCACAATCTCGGTTCACTGCAACCTCTGCCTCCTGGGTTCAAGCAATTCTCGTGCCTCAGCTGCCTGAGTACCTCAGACTACAGGTGCATGCCACCACGCCCAGCTAATTATTGTACTCTAAGTAGACACAGAGTTTCACCACGTTGGGCAGGCTGGTCTCGAACTCCTGACCTCAGGTGATCCACCCGTCTTGGCTTCCCAAAGTGGTGGGATACAGGCGTGAGCCACCCCACCCAGCCCAATGCTTTTTTTTTTTTTTTTTTTGAGATAAGGTCTCACTTTGTCACCCAAGCTGGAGAAGAGTGGCTTGCTCATAGCTCAATGCAGCCTGGACCTCCTAGGTTCAAGCAATTCTCCCACCTCAGCCACCTGAGCAGCTGGGACTACAAGCACACAACAGTTCGCCTGGCTGATTTTAAAAAATAAAAATTAAAAAAACCTTTTGTAGAGACAGGGTCTCACTATGTTATCTGGCTGGTCTTGAACTCCTGGGCTCAAGCTATCCTCCCATCTCAGCCTTCCAAGGTGCTAGGATTATAGATGTGAGCCACTGCTTCTGACCTATCATTCTGGGATTTTTTTTGTTTGTTTTTTGTTTTTTGAGACAGGGTCTGACTCTGTCACCCAGGCTAGAGTGCAGTGTCGTGATCTCAGCTCACTGCAACCTCCACCTCTCAGGTTCAAGCGATTCTCCCAAGTCAACCTCCCAAGGAGCTGGGATTACAGGCATTGGCCACTATGCCTGGCTAATTTTTTGTATTTTTAGTAGAGACGGGGTTTCACCATATTGGCCAGGCTGGTCTCGAACTCCTGACCTCAAATGATCCTCCCACCTCGGCCTCCCAAAGTGCTAGGATTACAGGCATGAGCCACTGCGCCCAGCCTGACCTATAATTCTTATATAAGTCTTCCTAAAAACCTCTGTAAACTGCAAAAGTAGGCACTAAATATAATGGGTCTGTTGGGCATAGTGGGGCACACCTGTAATGACAGCTACTCAAGAGGCTGAGGCAGGAGCATCACCTGAGCCTAGGAGTCCCAGGTCAGCCCGGGCAACATACCGCATCTCAAAAAACAAATAAACAATAAAAAGTATCAAATAGACATTTATGATATGGTTTGGCTCTGTGTCCCCACCCAAATTTCATCTCAAAATGTAATCCCCACGTGTCGAGGGAGGAAAATGACTGGATTATGGGAGTGGCTCCTCCCTGCTGTTCTCGCGATAGTGAGTGAATTCTCACGAGATCTCATGGTTTTGTAAATGGCTGTCTTTCTTGCACTCTCACACACTTCTCTCGCCCGCCACCACGGGAAGAAGGTCCTTGCTTCCCCTTCTGCCATGACGGTAAGTTTCCTGAGACCTCCCCAGCCATGTGGAACTGTGAGTCAATTAAACCTCTTTTCGTTGGACAGGTGCGGTGGCTCATGCCTGTAATCCCAGCACTTTGGGAAGCCGAGGCCGGTGGGTCACTAAGTCAGGCATTTGAGACCAGCCTGACCAACATAGTGAAACCCCATCTCTACTAAAAATACAAAAAATTAGCCAGGCGTGGTGGCAGGTGCCAGTAGTCCCAGCTACTCAGGAGACTGAGGCAAGAGAATTACTTGAACCCAGGAGGTGCAGGTTGGAATGAGCTGAGATCGCACCACTACACTCCAGCCTAGGCAACAGAGCGAGACTCTGCCTCAAAAACAAAAAACCTCTTTCTGTTATAAATTACCCAGTCTTGGATTTTTAAAAATAGCAATGTGAAAATAGACTGTCAATCAATCTATCTATAAAACAAGGCTGGCTGGGGTCGGTGACTCACGCCTGTAATCCCAGAAGTTTGGGAGGCAAAGGCAGGTGGATCGCCTGAGGTCAGGATTTCGAGACCAGCCTGGCCAGCATGATGAAACCCCATCTTTACTATAAATACAAAAATTAGCCGGGTGTGGTGGCCGGTGCCTATAATCCCAGCTACTCGGGAGGCTGAGACAGGAGAATCGCTTGAACATAGGATGCAGAGGTGAGATTGTGGCATTGCACTCCAGCCTGGGGGTCAAGAGCAAGGCTTGGTCTCCAAAAACAAAAAAAAGTATGGGAAAAAGAGAATTGGGGCTGACCACATGATTCCTAATTATCACACAAGCACAGTTTGCAAGAGTTGTTAAATTACTCATAAACTAGGAAATAGCACTTAATCTAGCTTTAAAAACATTGGCTAACGTGAACAAACAAGAGAAAGGTGGAGTTGACGAGCACTGGGCATGGCTTGGGAAGAGACTTGGCCACTCTCAGCTGTGTGTGTGAATTGTGCATTTGGTTGCTGCTATTTGGGAAGCCAAATGCCCAGGCCCTGGAGAAATCAGTGTGAACTGTGGCATCCATCTGACACTAACTCGTCCTGAAAACTCAGCCTTTGGCCAGGCGCGGTGGCTCATGCGTGTAATCCCAGCACTTTGGGAGGCCGAGGCGGGTGGATCACAAGGTCAGAAGTTCGAGACCAGCCTGGCCAATGTGGTGAAACCCTGTCTCTACTAAAAATACAAAAGTTAGCCAGGCGTGGTGGCGGGTGCCAGTAGTCCCAGGTACTAGGGAGGCTGAGGCAGGAGAATTGCTTGAACCCGGGAGGTGGAGGTTGCAGTGAGCCGAGATCGCACCACTGCACTGCAGGCTGAGCAACAGAGCAAGACTCAGTCTCAAAAAACAAACAAACAAACAAAAAAAACAGCTCAGCCTTCTAGTTTCTCAATACATGAGCTACCGTGTCACAAAAGCACGTGCTGCAGCGAACGATGATCACCATTGTTCTTGTTTTGCAAAGAAGGAAATAGGCTCAGAGACATGTGAGATCTGACTAGGAACCCATGACCACGCCGTCCCTTACCCACTACACTCACCCGGCGTGTAGCCCCAAGGTTCGTAGTAGGAGGGGAAGACCCCAAGGTGACAGCCACGGACAAACTCCTCATAGTCCACAGGGAGCAGGGGGCTTGTGGAGGAGAGGAACTCCGGGTGGAAAATCACCTGGTAGTGAAAAAGAAGGGCTCAGCCCAAGCACTTTATTTAGCTAAGCCCTGAGATCCCAAGGTGGCCCAGAGAGGGTAATAAGCTTGTCTAACGTCACACAGCATGTGTTTGGCAGGATCCATGTTCAAACCCAAGTCTGTTTGCCTCAGAAGCCAGGGTTCTTCCTAAACACAGCAATGCATTTGATAAAACGTATGGGGGAATGGAGTGTGTGAGGCCCAGGACCCAACCCCTTCCCTCTGTCGTGCCCAACTCAGCCCTGGCCAATGCCTTCACCTTCACCCTGTCGGCACTGCTGTTGAAGAGGCCAATTCGGCGGATGGTGGTCAGGATGGGGTCTGAGGAATCATCCAGCATATTGTGGGTGCACACAGGAGGGAAGGACTGCCGCTGTAGGAGCCACAAGATGGGTAGGGGGTCATGGAAGTTACAGGGGCTCCCTACTTCCCCATGAGCCATGCTGAGACCCTGGGGGAGTCCAGGAGACCACAAGTGCCACCAGGCTGTGCAACCACAAACCCAAGTGATTACCAGGTGCTGTGGATCACCACTAGGCTCTAGTAAAACCTATAAAAATCTCCTTTTTCTTTCTTTTCCTTCTCTTTCTTTTTTTCTTGAGATGGAATCTCGCTCTGTTGCCTAGGCTGGAGTGCAGTGGCACAATCTTGGCTCACTGCAACCTCCGCCTTCTGGGTTCAAGCAATTCTCCTGCCTCCGCCTCCTGGGTAGGTGAGATTACAGGAGCACGCCACCATCCCTGGCTAATTTTTTGTATTTTTAGTAGAGACGGGGTTTCACCATGCTGACCAGGCTGGTCTCAAACTCCCGACCTCGTGATCTGCCCACCTCAGCCTCCCAAAGTGCTGAGATTACAGGCAAAAGCCACCACTCCCAGCTCTCTCTCTCTTTTCTTTCTTTCTTTCTTTTTTTTTTAGAGACGGGGTTTCACCATGTTGGTCAGGCTGGTCTCTAACGCCTGACCTCAGGTGATCCACCTGCCTCGGCCTCCCAAAGTGCTGGGATTACAGGCATGAGCCACCGCACCCAGCCTCATTAAAGAAAAAAAATTTTTTTTATAAAGATGGGATTTTAATATTTGATGTTTGAGGCTGTTCTCAAACCCCTGGGCCCAAGCAATGCACCCATCTCGACCTCCCAAAGTGCTGGGATTACAGACATGAGCCACCACACCTGGCCTGTAAAGGTTTTCTTTCCCTTAAGCACCATGAGCTTAAAAGAACTACAATTCCCAGCTGTCTTTGAGGCAAAGGCAGTGTTAACAACCCCCTTACTTCCAAGGACTTTGAGGAGTTGTAGTTATCTTGTTCTGTACTCTTGGCTCTATCATTAAAGAAACCAAATGGAAGTGTAACTATCGCCAGTCAATGGGGGTGGAGACTGTGCCAATATGGAGGCAAGTTTTGGAGGCTGCTGGGAATTGTAGTTTCCTTATGAAAATTCACCTCAAACCCTAACAGAGGCTCAAAGAAACCACAATTTCCAAGAGTCACTGGAGCAAGACAGAGCTAGTGTGGCAGAAAGCCCTGGGGACTGCTGGGGTGTATAGTTCTTTGCAACTGTTCCATCATATGTCATTACAGGTTTTACCGTCACTCTATTTAGTCTAGGGGCCAGAGAAACTACAACTCCCAGCAGCCCCGTGGCAGAAACATTCATAATAAGGCGGGGTGCCTTAGGGACTATTGGAAATTATAGGTGAGCCAAAAGCAGTTCACATTTTGTTTGTACAACTTAGTGGTCTAGGTTTCCATTTCCCAGGAAATGGCTCAGCAATGTAGATCGCAAGTACTTTAGTCCCTTGGACCCCAGAGAATGAAAGAACTCTAACTCCCAGAAGCCTCTGGACAAGGGAATAGTCACTACCCCAGAAGGCCAGCAGGGGCTGCTGCGAGTTTTAGTTCTCGTTTTAAATGCCAATTCTCTCTGAAGTTAGGAATCTAAAGCAGCTACAATTCTCGGTGGTGTCTGGGGACCAACACATAGGCTCTGGAGTAAGGAGCTGCAGCTGTTGAGAGTTTGCATGTTTTCTGGAGAATGCTAGGTGCTTTTGCTCACCTCCTGACTGTGTCCCAAAACCAGTCCCAGCACTTTTAGGTGCACAGGTGGAGCCGTGTGCAACAAGGCCGAAGGAGAGCTGGGAGCTGTAATTGTTGTTTTTTTTTAGATGGAGTCTTGCTCTGTCACCCAGGCTGGAGTGCAATGGCGTGATCTCGGCTCACTGTAACCTCCGCCTCCCAAGTTCGAGTGATTCTCCTGCCCCAGCCTCCTGAGTAGCTGGGATTACAGCTGCGCGCTACTGCGCTCGGCTAATATGTGTATTGTTAGTAGAGACAAGGTTTCACTATGTTGGCCAGGATGGTCTTGATCTCTTTTCCTTATGATCTGCCTGCCTCGACCTTCCAAAGTGCTAGGATTACAGGCATGAGCCACCTCACCCAGCAAGGTGTATATTCTCACCCAGCAAGGGTGTAATTCTTTTATGCCTGTCTTGACTTTTACTCTTCTTTCTTTTCCCTCTTTCGTGTGTGTGTGTGTGTGTGTGTGTCAGTCTCGGTCTGTCGCCCAGGCTGGAGTGCCGTGGCATAATCATAGCTCCCTACAGCCTTCCAGCCAACTTCCTATAGTTCCTTTCAAATTTACCTTTGAGCTGGGAACAGTGGCTCACATCTGTAATCCCAGCACTTTGGGAGGCTGAGGCAGGCAGATCACTTGAGGTCAGGAGTTAGAGACCAGCCTGGCCAACATGGCGAAACCCCGTCTCTACTAAAAATACAAAAATTAGCCGGGGGTGGTGGCCAGCGCCTATAATTCCAGCTACCTGAGAAGCTGAGGCAGGAGAATCTCTTGAACCCAGGAGGCAGAGGTTGCAGTCAGCTTAGATCGCACCACTGCACTCCCGCCTGGGTGACAAAGCAAGACTCCATTGAAAGAAAAAAGGAAAGAAGAAAGGAAAGGAAAGAAGAAATGAAAGGGAAAGGGAAGGACTCTTCCCTTTGCTCATTGATTCCAGAGTCCCAGAGAAACCACAACTCCCAGCAACCCCCGTGGCAGAATAAGCCACAGAAAACTGCCCGCCCTAAGTGCCTCTGGGAATTCAAGTTCTACCAGTCAGCACACACCCTTCTGTGGACCTTAGGATAGATCCCTTAGTAAAGGTCTTCAGGAGAAAGCAGCACTCCCAGCAATCTCGGGGGTCTGAGCTGGTGTGGCAAGCTGCCTCTGGGGCTGCCGGGAACCACCATCTCTCTGCACAGAGGGCCCATCCGTACCTGTGTGGCAAAGATGGCTCTCTTCATCATGGTGAAATCTTCCTTATCCAGCATCTTGTTCATGTCGGGAAGGCTCCCACTGCAAGGCGAGCAGGGGCATGCAAGTGAGAACCGAGTGATGAGAGGGTTAGTCAGGGCCTAGGAGGGCACAGGGCTGAGGGCGGGGCACTCACACCAGCAACGATTCGTAAAGCTTCCTCCCGAACTTTTCCTTCACCGTGTTGGCTGTGTCCCTGGAGGAAGCAGAGCAACGGCGTCACATACACACTAGCCGCCATTGACTGTTAGGCTTATTTATTTTCGTTTTTCTTGTTTTTTTTTCTTTGAGATGGAGTCTGGCTCTGTTGCCAGGCTGGAGTGCAGTGCAACCATCCTGCTCACTGCAACCTCTGCCTCCCGGGTTCAAGCGATTCTCCTGCCTCAGCCTCCTGAATAGCTGGGACTACAGGCGCCCACCACCACGCCCAGCTAATTTTTATATTTCTTAGTAGAGATGGGGTTTCATCATGTTGGCCAGGATGGTCTTGATCTCCTGACCTTGTGATCCGCCCGCCTCAGCCTCCCAAAGTGCTAGGATTACAGGTGTAAGTCACCGCGCCCGGCCTTTTTTTTTTTTTTAAATAAAGATGGGGTTTCACCATGATGGCCAGGCTGGTCTTGAACTCCTGACCTCAGGTGATCCACCCACCTTGGCCTCCCAAAGTGCTAGGATTACAGGCGTGAGCCACCGCGCCTGGCCAAGTTAGAGGAGGCATCCCTGGGTGGGCTCAAAATTTTTTTTTCTTTTTTTTTTTAAGACGGGGTTTCACCATGTTGGTCAGGCTGGTCTTGAACTCCCGACCTCAGGTAATCCGCCCACCTTGGCTTCCAAAGTGCTTGGATTACAGGCGTGAGCCACCGCGCTCGGCCTTTTTTTCCTTTTTGAGACAGAGTCTTGCTGGAGTGCAATGGCGAGACCTTGGCTCACTACAACCTCCGCCTCCCAGGTTCAGGCAATTCTCCCTCAGCCTCCCGAGTAGCTGGGATTTTTTTTCCTTTTTTTTTGGAAAAGGAAACTTGGCTCACTGCAATCTCCGCCTCCCAGGTTCAAGCAATTCTGCCTCAGCTTCTAAGTAGCTGGGATTACAGGCGTCCACCACCACGCCCAGCTAATTTTTTGTATCTTTAGGAGAGATGGGGTTTCATCATGTTGGCCAGGCTGGTCTCGAACTCCTGACCTCATGATCCACCCTCCTCGGCCTCCCAAAGTGCTGGGATTACAGGCTTGAGCCACCATGCCTGGCCCTATTTTATTTTTTTGAGAAAGAGTCTCACTCTGTTGCCCAGGCTGTAATGCAGTGGTGCGATCTTGGCTCACTGCATTCTCCTGCCTCAGCCTCCAAAGTAGCTGGGATTACAGGCACCCGCCATCACACCCAGCTAATTTTTGTATTTTTAGTAGAGACGGGATTTCTTTCACCATGCTAGCCAGGCTGGTCTCGAACTCCTGACCTCTGGTAATCCACCCACCTCGGCCTCCCAAAGTGCTGAGATTACAGCTGTGAGTCACCGGGCCCAGCTACTGTTAGATTTCTAGGGTAGAAAGGAAACAGGTGTGAGCAGGGAAGCCATGCCCTGGGGCCTCCAGGCTGGAGGATGGGGACCCAGGGGGCAGGCCCTGGAAGGCTGAGATACCATGTGCCTGACATCAGCTGTGTGGTCAGGGACAGGTGGCCTTCCCTCTCTGACTTCAGTGACTCATCTTTCAGATGAGGATGAAAATAGAATCAACCTCAGAGGTATGCAATGAGGACCCAGTGATGTCATGCCAAAAAGTACACATAGCAAGCCTTCCAGAAATGTCAGCTATTATTAGGACTCATCCTTGTCCTGCAGGTGGCGATGCTAAGCCCCATCTTATACGAAAAGAACAGAAGATTCTGAGAAAGGACCGTTTAGGCACACAAGTAAAGCTAGCAGTGTCCCAGGACTGCCTAATGATCACTCTTCTACTTAAAATCCTCCCTGGCCAGGTGCGGTGGCTCGCGCCTGTAATCCCAGCACTTGGGAGACAGAGGTGGGCTGATCACCTGAGGTCGGGAGTTCGAGACCAGCCTGACCAATATGGAGAAACCCCATCTCTACTAAAAATACAAAATTAGCTGAGCATGGTGGCACACGCCTGTAATTCCAGCTACCCGGGAGGCTGAGGCAAGAGAATTGTCTGAACCCAGGAGGCGGAGGTTGCTTTGAGTTGAGGTTGTGCCATTGTACTCCAGCCTGGACAACAATGGCGAAACTCCAACTAAAAAAAACCAAAATCCTCCCATAGTGCTGGCCTCATTTATTCATTTATTTTTCTTCCTTTTGTTTTCTTTTGTTTTCTTTTTGAGACAGAGCAGAGTCTTGCTCTGTCGCCTAGGCTAGAGTGCAGTGGCAGAATCTCAGCTACTTCCTGGGTACAAGTAATTCTCCTGAATAGCTGCAATTACCAAGCACACACCACCACATCTAACTAATTTTTGTATTTTTAGTACAAATGGGGTTTCACCATGTTGACCAGGCAGGTCACAAACTCGTGACCTCAGGTGATCCACCCTCCTCAGCCTCCCAAAGTGCTGGGATTACAGGTGTGAGCCACCATGCCCAGCCTCTTTCTTTCTTTCTTTTTTGAGATGGAGTCTTGCTCTGTCGCCCAGGCTGGAGTGCAGTGGTGCTATCTAGGCTCACTATAACCTCTGCCTTTCAGGTTTGAGGGATTCTCCTGCCTCAGCCTTCCAAGTAGCTGGGATTACAGATGTGTGTCACCACGTCCAGCTAATGTTTTGTATATTTAGTAGAGACGGGGTTTCAACATGCTGGCTAGGCTGGTCTCGAACTCCTGACCTCATGATCTGCCCGCCTCGGCCTCCCAAGGTGCTGAGATTACAGGCGTGAGCCACCATGCCTGGCCCCACCAAGTCTTTTTTTTTTTTTTTTTTTTAAGAGACAGGGTTTCACCATGTTGGCCAGGATGGTCTTGATCTCTTGACCTTGTGATCCGCCCGCCTCGGCCTCCCAAACTGCTGGGATTACAGGCGTGAGCCACCGCGCCCAGCCCCCAACTGTGTCTGAAACATGCCCAGGGCCTTCGCTGTTCCCCAGATGCCCACAGGGCTTGCTCTGTCATGACCTTTCCTCCTCTCTGCCCCATAACATTTTCTCAATGTGGCCTCTCCTGACAACCCCGTCTCACATTCCAGTCCTGCTTTACTTTTGCCCGAAAATAAATTCTGTCTACACGATCTTCCAGAATGCAAGCTCTATGAGGAAAGGGATCTTATTTTTCTGGTTCACAGCTGTATCTCCTGGACCTGGAAGAGTGCCTGGCACGTAGTAGAGGCTCAATGACTATCTGCTGCTAATGAATGAATGGTTTACAGATTAAGAAACCGAGGTTCACTGGGAGACGGAGGTTGCAGTGAGCTGAGATCGCGCCATTACACTCCAGCCTGGGCAACAGAAAAAAAAAATCAGAGAAAAAGAAAAGAAACAGGGCTGGGCGAGATGGCTAATGCCTGTAGTCCCAGCACTGTGGGTGGCCAAGGTGGGTGGATCACCTGAGGTCAGGAGTTTGAGACCAGCCTGGCCAACATGATGAAACCCTGTCTCTACTAAATATATAAAAAAATTACTTGGGTGTGGTGGCAGGTGCCTATAATCCCAGCTACTCAAGAGACTGAGGCAGGAGAATCACTTGAACCTGGGAGGTGGAGGTTGTAGTGAGCTGAGATTGCACCACTGCACTGTAGCCTGGGTGACAGAGCAAGACTCCATCTCAAAATTAAAAAAAAAAGAGGGATTACGGCCGCAGTGGCTCACGCCTGTAATCTCAGCACTTTGGAAGGCCAAGGTGGGCAGATCACAAGGAAAAGAGATCAAGACCATCCTGGCTAACATGGTGAAACCCTGTCTCTACGAAAAATACAAAAATTAGCCCGGTGTGGTGGTATGCGCCTGTACACAGCTACTTGGGAGGTGGAGGTTGCAGTGAGCCAAGATCACGCCATTGCACTCCAGCCTGGGTGACAGAGTGAGACTTCGTCTCCTCCCTGGCAAAAATAAATAAATAAATAAATAAACTGAGGTTCAGACAGGGGCAGTGGTTTGCCTAAAGTGAGCAAGCCAGTGAGGGTGGGTGGCGTGAGTGGAATCTCACTGGGTTGATATGAGAGCCCTGGTCACACTGTCACATATTTCTTGCCTGTGCCTTCTTAGTGCTCTTGAGCTGGAAATGTTGCAAGGAAGTGACTTTGCTGGGAATCACTGGGGCAGGTTGATCATGTTACAGATGACAAAACCGAGACCCAACGGCTGGGCGCGGTGGCTCAAGCCTATAACCCCAGCACTTTGGGAGGCCAAGGCAGGTGGATTGCTTGAGCTCAGGAGTTCCAGGCCAGCCTGGCCAACATGGTGAAACCCTGTCTCTACTAAATAATACAAAAATTAGCCAGGTGTGGTGGCGGGTGCCTGTAGTCCCAGTTAAGTGGGAGGCTGAGGCAGGAGAATTGCTTGAACCTGGGAGGCGGAGGTTGCAGTGAGCCGAGATCACGTCACTGCACTCCAGCCTGGTCGACGGAGAAAGACTCCGTCTCAAAAAAAAAAAAAAGACTGAGATTCTAGGAGAAACATAGGACCCAAAGCACACAGCTGGGAGTGGGCTGGGCAGGGGTCCTGAGCAGAGGGCTGCTGACCAAAGCTGTTTGCGCACGGCCTGGCCTTTGAGGGTTTCCACGTTGAAATTGTTGGTCCGCGCCGGCATGATGAAGAAGGCAACCACTGTCTGCTCGCTGCCGTTCACCTGAGCAGAAAGAAAGGATGGGGAGGTCAGGATCACGTGGGGGAAGCCTGGGACCAGCCAGCCTTCCTGTCAAGACCACTGGGACCCTGCCATACCCCTTCCTGTCAAGGAGAATTACAGGACAGTCCCCACTTGGACTCTGACTTTCTGTCTGGGTCTCTGTACTCCCTTCACGGCCCCCACCACACACAGGGGTTTTCCTACCCCATCTTCCTGGCTTCCTGGGTCTCTGTTCTTGTTTTTTTTTTTTTTTTTTTTTTTTTTTTGAGATGAATTCTTGCTCTGTCCCCCAGGCTGGAGTGCAGTGGTGTGATCTTGGCTCACCGCAACCTCCACCTCCCGGGTTCAAGAGATTCTCCTGCCTCAGCCTCCTGAGTAGCTGGTATTACAGGTACATGCCACCACGCCTGGCTCATTTTTGTATTTTCAGTAGAGACGGGTTTTCACCATGTTGGTCAGGCTGGTCTCAAACTCCTGACCTTGTGATCCACCTGCCTCAGCCTCCCAAAGTGCTGGGATTACAATCGTGAGCCACTGTGCCTGGCCTAGGTGTCTGTTCTTTCCAGTTTTTTGTTTGTTTTTGAGGCAGCATCTTTTTCTGTCGCCCAGGCTGGAGTGCAGTGGTTCTGATCTTGGCTCACTGCAACCTCCGCCTCCTGGGCTCAAGTGATCCTCCCCGCTCACCCTCCCGAGTAGCTGGGACTACAGATGAGAGCCACCATGCCTGGCTAATTCTTGCATTTTTTGTAGAGGTGGGGTTTCACCATGTTACCCAGGCTGGTCTCTATCTCCTGGGCTCAAGTGTTCCTCCCGCCTTAGCCTCCCAAAGTGTTGGGATTCCAGGTGTGAGCCACTGCACCCGGCTGTTCTCCCCAGTTCTATACAGCTTTTCTTGCCCTCCCTCTGTCCCCTCACAGCCCAGGCCTCACTCTGAGCAGATAGTTGAGCCGGGCCAAGGCCTCCAGAAAGACGTCAGCACCCTTGTTGGAGAACTCGTAGCGGCCGGCGATAAAGAAGTACAAGGTCTTGTCCAAGTTGAAGTCTAGATGCCTGAAGAACCCACAAGGCAGGGTAAAGCCCAAAGCCCTCACCCACTAGTCCTGGCCTCAAAACTACAAATCCCAGAAGGTATGGGTGGGGGCAGAGGATAGCTCAGGTAATGCGGAGGCATCATGGGGCCTCCTGGGAGTTGTAGTTCTTCTCGCTCTCTTTTTTTTTTTTTCGGTTAAGAGATGAGGTTTCACCATGTTGGCCAGGCTGGTTTTGAACTCCTGACCTAAGGTGATCCACCCGCCTCAGCCTCCCAAAGTGCTGGGATTACAGGCGTGAGCCACCACACCCAGCCAGCTCTTCTCTTTAGATAGGGGTTTCCTTTAATCCTCAGCCCACTGTTTCAGCGCTCAAGAACTAAGGAGGCCAAATACCCAGGTACCCCCTCCCTCAGACCCAGGAGTCTGGGCCCCCAGCTACCGCCTCCCCCAGTCCTAGATGATTAGGCTCCCAATGCCCTCCTCTCTAAAGACCTGGGTATATGCCCCACGTACCCATAAAAATGGCCCCGCACAAACTCCTGGATTCGAGCCTTGCTCTGAGCATGGAGGTTCTGGAACTCATGCATGGCAGAAAACTTCTTCACATTCAGGCCATTGGGGGTCACAATATCTGGGATTGGGGGTGAGGGTCCCATGTTTTATTCATTCATTCAGATCAATGTTGTGGTTGAATGAATAAATTAAGGAAACGCCCCTCGCCTTTTGCAATTTCTTTGTTTCAATAGCGTTCCTATGAGGTCCCCACTCCCCGCCTTTTGTTTTTGGAGACAGGGTTTCTTTCTGTCTCTCAGGCTGGAGAGCAGTGACACAATCATAGCTCATTGCATTCTCGACCTCCTGGGCTCAAACAGTCCTCCCACCTCAGCCTCCCGAGTAGCTAGGACTACAGGCATGCACTACCACACCCAGCTAATTTTTCTTTCTTTTCTTTTCTTTTCTTTTTTTTTTTTTGAGACGGAGTCTAGCTTTGTCACCCAGGCTGGAGTGTAAACAGAGTCCACTGATCTTTCATTCCCTTTCATAAGACCAATCAGAATTTTATCATATCTGAAATTAATACGAAAGAAATTATACCTCCCATTAGCCTCAAAGTGTATAGCCAGAGAGCCTCAAATACAGGTCACCACCCCCAAAGCCTTCTGGGAGCTGTCATTTTCTATTCTTTAGGAAAAAACTGGTGACTGATGGTCCCCAACTTACAATGGTTCAAGTAATGATTTTTCTTTTCTTTATTTTTATTTTTACTTTTGGAGATGGAGTTTTGCTTTTGTTACCCAGGCTGAAGTGCAATGGCACAATCTAACTCATTGCAACCTCTGCCTCCTGGGTTCAAGTGATTCTCCTCTCTCAGCCTCCTGAGCAGCTCGGATTACAGGTGCCTGACATTACGCCCAGATAATTATTGTATTTTTGATAGAGAAGGGATTTTGCCATGTTGACCAGGCTGGTCTCAAACGCCTGACCTCAGGTGATCCGCCCGCCTTGACCTCCTAAGATGCTGGGCTTACAGGTGTGAGCCACTGCGCCCAGCCAAGTTATGATTTTTCAACTCTATGATGGTGTGAAAGGGACATGCATCCACATATGTCCACTATTGGATTTTGACGAGATATTCAACACTTTATTATTTATTTATTTTTGAGACTGAGTCTCGCTCTGTCGTCCAGGCTGGAGTGCAGTGGCCCGATCTGGGCTCACTGCAATCTCTGCCTCCTGGGTTCAAGCAGTTCTCCTGCCTCAGCCTCCTGAGTAGCTAGGATTACAGGCGCCCACCACCACACCTGGCTAATTTTTGTATTCTCAGTAGGGATGGAGTTTCACCATGTTGGCAAGGCTAGTCTTGATCTCCTGACCTCGTGATCCACCAGCCTCAGCCTCCCAAAGTGCTGGGATTATAGGCGTGAGCCACCACAACCGGCATATTCAATACGTTATTATAAAATAGGTTTGTATTGGATGATTTTGCCCAGTTGTAGGCTAATGTAAAGTGTTCTGGGCACATTTAAGGTATACTAGGCTAAACTCTGATGTTCAGTAAGTTAGGTGTATTAAATGCATTTTTTAATTTTTTGAGACAGGGTCTCTCCATGCCACCCAGATGGTTTGGTGGCACAATCACAGCTCACTGCACCCTTGACCTCTTAGGCTCAAGCAATCCTTCCACCTCAGCCTCCTCAGTAGCTGGGGATACAAGCACACACACACCACCATGTCTGGCAAAGTTTGTAGCCAGGGATTTGCCATGTTGTCCAGGCTGGTTTCAAATTCCCGGACTCAAGTGATCCTCCTGCCTTGGCCTTTCAAAGTGCTGGGATTACAGGTGTGAGCCACTGTGCCCAGCCAAAATACATTTTCTGTTAACGCTTTTTTATTTTTTTCTTGAGATGGAGTCTCACTCTGTCACCCAGGCTGGAGTGCAGTGGCACGATCTTGGCTCACTGCAACCTCCGCTTCCTGGGTTCAAGCAATTCTTCTGTCTCAGCTTCCTGAGTAGCTGGGATTACAGGCATGTGCCACCACACTCGGCTAATTTTTGTATTTTTAGGAGAGACGGTTTCACTATCTTGGCCAGGCTGGTCTTAAACTCTTGACCTCGTGATCCACCCACCTCAGCCTCCCAAAGTGCTGAGATTATACCATGCCTGGCCCATGCCATTTCAGTTTACAGTGGGTTTCTTAGGATTAGGAGCAACTGGCTTTGGCATAGACAGCTGCCTGCCTCATTCATGTCTGGGGATTTCAGCCTGGCCCCTACCTGGTTTCCTCTTGAGCAAGTGCTGTGCCTCAATGGCAGTGATCTGGGACACGGTAGTGAAGACGTGAGCACAGTGGGCTGCCGCCCTTTCCATGCAGTAGCGGTGATAGATCTGCCTCTCACCTGCTTCCTTGTCCACGTTGAACTGGGCGGGAGGGGACAACAGTCAGGTTAGAAGGACTGGGGAGAAGACTCTGCAAGTCCAGACTCCGGGGTCCTAAGGGAAACTGCTGCTGGGGGCTGGATTCCTGGGTCTGAGGTAGGAGGGGGCTTGGGACTTGGACTTCTGGGTCCTGGGAGGAGAGGGGACACCATCCCCTTGGGCTCCCCGGAGCTTTGGGTTATCCTGGCATACTTGCAGTCCCTCATCTGCCACGGTCCCAGCTCACGTTCTCCAGGTTGTTGTAGAAGTCCACGGCACCAGCACACAGGTAGCGCCCCAGCAGCGTGGCATGGGTGGTGAAGATGGTTGCCACAGGCAGTCGCCGGGCACGACACAGGCAAAGTCCAATGCCTGCCAACCACTCATGGAAGTGTGCGACCACGTGCGGCTTCTCCTCACTCTGCGCCAGGAACTGTGGGGCAACAGGGACAGGGCTGCTGTCTCCACGAGTGACGGGAAGGGAATTGGCAATCCCCAGTAGGGACAAGGACTTGGGGAGAGGTACATCTATCACCACACTGCATAGAGGGAGCAGCAGCCTACGGCAGCAATCCTGACTGGACAGGGCACTGGAAATCCCTGAGGCAGCAACTCCTGGGCTCAAGTGACTGGCTCCCCAGGGGTTGATGGGAACTGAGGATTTTTTGGCCAGCCTTCTAAGTCCTGGCAGCGTAAGACGGGAAACACTGAAGTTGTCATATCCCCAGGTCCTGGACATAGTTCCTAAAGACCCCTTGTCTCAAGGGTACGCTGTCTGCATCCAATACTGGCAAAAGGACTACAACTCCCAGAATGCCACAGGAGCAGCCAGTTCCTAAATTATTTGTCCCAGGGCATAGGAAATTAAGCTTTTTCTTCTTTCTTTTTTTTTGGACACAGAGTCTCGCTCTGTTGCCCAGGCTGGAGTGCAGTGGTGCAATCTCGGCTCCCTGCAATCTCTGCCACCCAGGTTCAAGCAATTCTCCTGCCTCAGCCTTCCAGATAGCTGGGATTTGCGATTACAGGTGCCCATCACCACGCCTGGTTAATTATTTCATATTTTTAGTAGAGAGGTTTGGCCATCTTGAACTCCTGGCCTCAAGTGATCTTTCCCCATCAGCCTCCTAAAGTGCTGGGATTACAGGCATCAGCCACCGCACCCAGCCTGGAAATTAAGCTTCTTGAGCCCTTTAAAACCTAGAAGGGTCAAAACCAAGTCAGGCTGGGAATTCATAAGCAGCTGGGACAGCATCTGAGAGCCGAGTCCAGCGACAGCACCCTAGAGAACTACAACTCCCAGAATTCCCTGGGACAGCCCACCGGCCTCACTTTGAGCCAGAATTCCTACACTTGGAAGACTGGAGTAAATGAAGCTGGCATCGAGAGTTTTGGGTCTCTGAGGAAAGAAGATCCCGGGTCCCTGGATGTCCATGTCCCCAAAGGCCAGAACGAATCCCTGGATTAAAGGACTGTACGACTCCCAGAATGCCCAGGGAAAAGCCCATCCTCTGGCCTGGGGGCTGATGGTCATTGTAGTTTCAGGTATGGATGGAAAGTGACAGATGGGGACTGCAGTGGGACCTACCTCACCCAGGAACCAGGTGGTGAGAAAGCCAAAGAGGACAGCGTCGTTGGCCTCGCGGTCGTACCACGGCACCCCGATGTTGCAGGTATCCCAGAGCTCTCCCTTCCAGCGCTCCAGGGCCCAGGCTGAGGCCCCCACGTCCAGGAGCACCACCAGGGGGCCTCCCTCGATCAGCCAGCGCCCAAAATATACCTGGGGTTACGGGGTGGGGGTGGGGGGGCACCACAGAAAGGATCAGGGCTTCAACCTCATGTCTGCACGCATTTGTGGTTCTCCCCGTTGCAGGCAGATGTCTAGACTTAAGCCTCAGCTCTCTTCCTTTCTGTTTCTGTATCTGCTGCTAATTTCTCACCCACTGCCTTAGCCTATTTCTCTATTTGCATGATTTATTCCCACCACACATTTTTTCCATCTCTGTTGCAATATATTCCCTGCCCCCTGCTTAATTTCTTTCTTATTTATTTATTTATTTATTTATTTTTGAGATGGAGTCTTGCTCTGTTGCCCAGGCTGGAGTGCAGTGGCATAATCTTGGCTCCCAGGTTCAAGTGATTTTCTTGCCTCAGCCTCCTGAATAGCTGGGACTACAAGCGCCCACCGTCATGCTCAGCTAATTTTTGTATTTTTAGTAGAGAGGGGGTTTTGCCATGTTGGCCAGGATGGTCTTGATCTCTTGACCTTGTGATCCACCTGCCTCAGCCTCCCAAAGTGCTGGGATTACAGGCTGAGCCAGTGTACCCAGCCTAATTTCTTTTCTTTTCTTTTTGTCTGAGATGGAGTGTCTCTCTGTTGCCCAGGCTGGGTGCAGTGGCACAATCTTGGTTCACTGCAACCTCCGCCTCCCCAGTTCAAGCAATTCTCCTGCTTCAGCCTCCCGAGTAGCTGGGATTATAGTCGCCCACCCTCAGACCTGACTAATTTTTGTATTTTTAGTAGAGACGGAGTTTCAGCATGTTGGCCAGGCTGGTCTTGAACTCCTGAGCTCAGGTGATCTGCCCTCCTCGGCCTCCCAAAGTGTTGGGATTACAGGGGTGAGCCACTGCGCCCGGCCTCCTGTTTAATTTCTGTATCTGCTACCCTTTTCCCATTTGCTGTCCCCTTTCTCTGCTTATAACCAAGTATGTCGTCACATGTCCTATCTGTATGCCCCCACTGCCCTGTCTGGCCACCCTGCTAATCATTTCTCCTACCTGCCACCTTGTTTCTGTATTTGTGGCCACATTTCTCTTGCCAACCATCTTCATCTTCCATTGTGTTTTCTTTCTGATGCTAATTCCTTCCATGGGATACTACTTTCCTGTTTTGAGACAGGGTCTTGCTCTGTTGCCCAGGCTGGAGTGCAGTGCTGTGAACATGACTCAGTGCAGCCTCAACCTCCCTGGCTCAATCCTCCCGCCTCACCTCCTACGGGTGTGGGCCACCATGTCTGGCTAAGTTTTAAATCTTTTGTGGAGATGGGGTCTCACTATGTTCCTCGGGCTGATCGTGAACTCCTGGGTTCAAGCAATTTTCCTGCTTAGCCTCCCAAAGTGATGATGGGATTAGAAGTGTGAGCCACTAAACCAGGCCCTTTTGTATTTTCAGAGACAGGGTCTTGCTCTGTCACCCGGCCTGGAATGCAGTGGTGCGTTACAGCTCACTGCAGCTTTGACTTCCCAGGCTCAAGCAACCCTCCCACAGCGGCTTCCCACGTGGCTGGGACCACAGGCACATGGTACCGCGCCCAACTAATGTTTAAATTTTTTGTAAGGACAGGGTTTCACCATGTTGCCCAGGCTGGTCTCAAACTCCTGGTCTCAAGTGATCCGCCTGCCTTGCCTCCCAAAGTGCTGGGATTACAGGGGTGAGCTACTATGTCCGGCCTGTGAGGATTGTTTCACTGTTCATGCTGCCACTCTTCTTCCCCTTGTCATCTTCTGTTCCTTTCATCACATATCTGTCACCTGCGACCTCTTTCCTCTATCCATAGGCCCATGCTGTAGTCCACAGCTACATTCCCTCCCTCCCTCCCTCCCTCCCTCCTTCTTTCCTTCCTCCCTCCCTCACTCCTTTCCTTCCTTCCTCCCTCCCTCCCTCCCTTCCTTCTTCCTTCCTCCCTCCCTCCTTCTTTCCTTCCTCCCTCCCTCACTCCTTTCCTTCCTTCCTCCCTCCCTCCCTCCCTTCCTTCTTCCTTCCTCCCTCCCTTCTTTCCTTCCTCCCTCCCTCACTCC
>CAUYLG010000247.1:0-23359 GCA_963573385.1 Cacajao melanocephalus | reverse complement strand
TGTTATTTTCATCTCTTATTCCTTCCTGTCTCCATTGTTAAGCACAATTATTGGCATAATAGAGGTTTTTAATACCCATCCTTGAATATTTTAAGATGTCTTATAAGAAAGGAAACAAAGCAAACAAAAAACAAAACTTCTCCCTTTACCTGTTGGTTTACATGTAGTAATTGTAAATGTAGAAATTGTTCTCCTGTGCATAAAATTATTTAAGTGTTTATGCTGATTATCTGTTTATAGTTACAACCTTTTATCTTTCAGACATTTCCTGTGTTGTGGGCCATAGTGACTTCTGAGGCTCCAAGTCTTTGCTTTGCTTATGCTGTTTTCTCAGGTCCCAGTGCCTTCTGCACCTCATACGAGATTGCAAACTTTCATACTTAAAGACTCAAATTCCAGTTTCAGAACAGCTCTTCCTGTCGCTCACACTGTTAAGCCCTTCATCTTTTAGAGCTCTTAGTACATGCATACAACCACCTGCTTAACTCTAAAGACGATTAAAGAAACTGTGAATGTCAGGTTCCCAATCAGAAATCTCACTGGAACTAGCGTCTTACTCAAATTTCATTTGCTTCTCAATAGCAAGAAAACAAATAACCCAGTTAAAAATTGGACAAAGCTCCTGGACAGACATTTCTCAGAAGAAATACAAATGACCAAGTGTGCATTTTAAAATGCTCAGCATCACTAATCATGAGGTAAATGCAAAATAAAACCACAATGAGATATCACCTCACATCTGTTAGAATGGCCATCATGAAAATGATGAAGAATAACAGGTGTTGCTGAGGATGTAGGGATAATAACTCTTGTGTACATTGTTGATGAGAATGTAAATCAGTATAACCATTGTGGAAAACAGTATGCAGATTTCCCCCAAAATTAAAAATAGAACTACTATATGATTCAGTAATCTTACTTCTGATTATATATCCAGAGGAAATGCAATCAATATGTTGAAGAGATATCTGTACTCCCATGTTCATTGCAGTGTTATTCACAATAACCAAGATATGGGATCATACCTAAGTGTCCAAGGGAAGAATGGATAAAGAAAATGCGGTACATATACAAAATGGAATACTACTCCTCTTTTTAAAAAACGGGAAATCCTGTCATTTGCACAATATGGATGAATCTGGAGGACAAAGTGTTAAATGAAATAAGCCAGGCACAGAAAGACACGTACTGCATGATCTTACTTATATATGGAATCTAAACAAGTTGAACTCATAGAAGTGAGGGACTGTGTTAAAGAAACTTCTCTTTTCAGGTTCGCTAGGGAAGGGATATCAAATGCAGGAATTTCCTGGCTCCACGCCTCCGCTGGAGACCAGAGGGGTTTCAAACGTGAAGTTCTTTGTCTAGTTGTTCTGTGTGGGCCAGGTAGGGAAAGCCAGGTGGGGCTCTTTTGTCCCAAATTCTGTGAAAGCTCTTGGAGGAGGGGGCCCTGTAACTCAGGGTTGTACACCAAGTAGCCAATCCGCTATCAGAGGCAAAGATCAATCACTCCAGAGGAAGTTTGAAAGAACTCCTCTCTTTGGACAAGAACATGAATGGGAAGGGAATAACTCAAGGGTTAAAACTTCAGCTGCCTCCTACCTGAACAGGTTTCCTGCTCTGGGTTCCCCTCACACAGCAGTGTGAGAGCTGTCTTCTCTCTCTCTCTCTGTCTAATAAATAGCTCTTCCGCAAAACTCTTTGGGTCCATGATAACTTATTCCAATGGTAAGCTCACTGTGCCTCTGAGGTCCCTTTCCCATTCTTCAGGGTTAAAGAGGTCAAGAGTCTATGTGGTCTAGTGGTTAGGATTCAGTGCTCTCACAGCCATGCCCTGGGTTCAACTCCTGGTGTGAAAACCAGGCATTCCCAGGCAATCTGGTTGAAGTTTTACTCCCCCAGTTACAGTAGAATGATGGTTACCAGGAGTTTCTGGGGAAGGAAGTAAAGGAATGAGGAGTTGTTGATCGGGGAGGAAATACCAGTTTCAGATAGACAGGAGGAACAGGTTTTGAGATCTCTTACAGAGCAGGGTGACTGTAATAAAGTATTGTATATTTCAAAATAATTAAGTAAATTTCAAATGCCTCATCATAAAAAAATCATAGATAAGTGAGGTGAGGCATATGTTAGTTAACTTGATTTAATTATTTCACACAGTATACATATGTCAAAATATTACATTGTACCTCATACATGTATACAATTATATTTTGTCAATCAAAAAATTAATAATTATTAACAATTTTTCCTCCAAGTCTCAGTAACAACTATTTACACGCTGTGTGGCTCATTTTTACTGAATTGCTTTTATCAGATTTTTAAAATATTTCCCCATATTGGTAAAATGAATATCCATCTGAACATTCCTGTATTTTCTATGCATCAAACATAACTCAATTTTCTTTTAAAGTAATTCTTTATTTGCCTTTTCAAGGCACTTTATGGTCTTGAGACTGTGTTCCATAACTAAATGTAGCCTCACTAGAGTTATATTTCTTAAGACAATCATTTTACTCAGTATTCTATAAATGCGACTGTTAAATCATTACTAATCTTGGCTAATGCATATTTTACTTAAGTAGTGAGCACTTATATATTAATGTATGGGATATTTTTGAATGCCAATAAAGAAGGTAGATATCAAATTACTACTTTATTACAAGGTGAGTGCACACCAGCCTCAGAAAGTTTCTTTTCTAGTTGTAAATACATTCAATTATGTGGCTTTCCTCAATTCCATCATATTGGAAAAAATTTAATTTAGTTATTTCTAATTATACAAAAAAGTGAGAATTCAGCCTGTCCTTGAAATGTTTCCTTATAAACCCATGGAAGCTCCTTGCAATCATGACCCAATAGAGAAATATTCTGTGAATAACGGCTATTTTATAAGTAAGTTATTTTCTTAAACTTCTATTTTTTAAAAAGATTTTTCTCTTCTAATTAAGCTTTCAAAATATTATATTAAACTTTGAGTATGTGGGGGCAAAAAAAACTTTCTTTACCCATCTTAAATTTCTCCAGCTCCCTGTAAATTAGACTGGTGAAAGATACATTAATAAGAGCAGAAACTATCAGAATTTTACTAACCTATGCATAATGCATGTAGCACAAAGAAGAACCCACAGATGAAAGACTCACGGAGTAATTAGATCTTAAGCTTAAATACCACTAAAAGAAAAGGAATTTTGTTTTCTGGCCAGGTAAAGCAAGTTATGGGATGGTAAGCAGAAACAGTATGATAAACAAGGGTTGTTTAGTAAGGTTTGGTATGCAGATTGAAGTCAATGCCTTCTCCATTGAAAATAATTCATTAATCCTTCTTCTTAAGACAAGAGTAGCTTACACACTACCATTGCATTGTTACACTCTTCTGTGTTTCCCTGCGTGCTATTACCAGTGAGTTTTGAACCTTCAGATGATCTCTTCTTGCTCATTAACATCCTTTTCTTCCAGATTGAAGAACTCCCTTTCACATTTCTTGTAGAACAAACAGGTCTAGTGTAAACAAAATCCCTCAGCTTTTGTGTATCTGAGAAGGTCTTTATGTCTTCTTCATGCTTAAAAGGTATTTTCACTGGATATACCATTCTAGGGTAAAAGTTTTTTAGTTTTTGTTTTTTTTCCTTCTGCACTTTAATATGTCATGCTGCTCTCTCCTGGCTTGTAAGGTTTCCACTGAAAAGCCTGCTGCCAGACACATTGGAGATCCAATGTATATATTTTGTTTCTTCTTTTTGATGTTTTTAGGGTCCTTTCTTTATCCTTGACTTTGGGGAGTTTGATTATTCAATGCCTTGACGTAGACTTCTTCAGGTTAACTTTTCTTGGTGTTCTGTAACTCTATAACTTGTACTTGAATGTTGGTATCTTTCTCTATGTTTGGGAAGTTATCTGAGACTATCCATTTGAATAACTTAGACGTCTACCTCCTCTTTAAGGCCAATCACCCTTCAGAGGCTACTTTCTAGATCTTGTAGGCATGCATCTTTCTTTTTATTCTTTTTTCTTTTGTCTTCTCTGTCTATTTTCAAACAGCCTGTCTTCAAGCTTACTAATTATTTCTTCTGCTTGATCAGTTCTGATGTTAACAGATTCTGATGCATTCTTCAGCATGTCGATTGCATTTTCAGCTCTAAAATTTCTGCTTGATTCTTTTTCATTACTTCGATCTCTTTGTTATTTATCTGATATAATTCTGAGTTCCTTTTCGGCATTATCTTGGATTTCTTTGTGCTTTTTCAAAATAGCTATTTCTCTGTCTGAAAGATCACATATCTCTGTTTCTTCAGGATTGCTCCCTGGTACCTTATTTAGTTTATTTGGTGAAGTCATGCTTTCCAGGATGGTGCTAATGCTTGTAGATGTTCTTTGGTGTCTGAGCATTGAAGGGGTACAGTCTGGGTGTTTTAGTCCCTGTCCTTTTTTGGGAAGGTTTTCCAGATATTGAAGGGATTTGGGCTCCAAGCCTAATAACACTTGTTTTTTGCAGACTCATACTGGTACCACCTTGGTGGTCTTGGATAAGATCCAGAAGAATTCTCTGGATTACCAGGCAGACACTCCTATTCTTTCTCCTTACTTTCTCCCAAATAAGCAGAGTCTCTCTCTGTGCTAAGCCACCTGGAACTGGGGTTGTGGTGGTACAAGCACCCCTGGGGTGGCAAGCACCCTAAGAGAGAGTTCTTGGATCTCAAGCAAGAAAGACTTCAGGGAAAGTTCATAGAGTAAAGTGAAAACAAGTTTATTAAGAAAGTAAAGAAATATAATAATGGCTACTCCATAGGTCAAGCAGCTGAGGGCTGCTGGTTGCCCATTTTTATGGTTACTTCTTGATTATATGCTAAACAAGGGTGGATTATTCATAAGTTTTCTGGGAAAAGGGTGGGAAATTATAGGAACTGAGGATTCCTCTTTCTTTAAGACCATAAAGGGTAACTTCCTGACATTCCCATGGCATCTGTAAACTGTCATGACACTGGTGGGAATTTCTTAGCATGCTAATACGTTATAACTAGTGTATAATGAGAGTAAGAATAATCAGAGGTCACTCTTGTCACTATCTTGGTTTTGGTGGGCTTTAGCCAGCTTCTTTACTGCAACCTGTTTTTATCAGCAAGATCATAAAGACCTGCATCTTGTGCCAACCTCCTATCTCATCCTGTGACTTGGAGTGTTTAACCTCCTGGGAATGCCGCCCAGTAGGTCTCAGCATTACTTAACCCAGTCCCTATTCAAGATGGAGTTGCTCTGGTTCAAATGCCTCTGACACCAGGACTGGGTCCTTCCCTTCCATGAAGCAGGTTCCCTTTTGGCCCAAGGTGTGCCTAGAAAGATTGTCCAGGAGCTAGGGCCTAGAATGGGGCCTCATGACTCTGCCTAATGTCCTATCCCATTGTGGCTCAGCTGGTTTCCCCGTTGCAAAATGAAGTCCTCTTTACTCTTCTCTCTCCTTTCCTTAAGCAGAAGGAAGCAGCTACTTGTTTCTGTGAGCTGCACCATGTGGAATTGGGTAAAGGGTGGCACAGGCATTCCCTTAGCTGCCCAATTTGATGTCTCCCTAGGTTACATGCCACCCTAATCCCCTGGCTTTAAGCGCAGCCCAGCACTAGGAGTTGGCTAGGAATTACAGTCCTTATGTTCTAGATTTCCTTTCAAGTTTGCCAGGGACTCTAAAGCACTTTAGCCTGCAGAGGTGAGGTTTGCTGAGAAACTCAAGTTCTAACTGCTGGGGTGGATGATTCCCCTCTAGCTGGGACTGGTCCAAATGGCTGTCTTGATGCATGGGCACTGGCTGAGCCCAGCACAACTTTACTTTCTGCTGTGACAAGGGAGCATTTAGTGCAATATGAAGTGCCCCAGTCATTGCATTCTTCCTCCCCAAAGTGGACAGATTCTGTCTATGCTGCAAGGCTACTGCCAGAGAATGGTGCAGAAGTGGCATTGATGATTGAAGACTATCTCTCCTGCTGTCCTCAAATGCCTCTTTCAGTGATACAAAGTTGAAACCAGATTCTATAATTGCTCACCTAATATTTGGTTCTTGTGATGGTGCTTTCCTGTGTGCAGACAGTTGTTAAAATTTGTTGTTTTAGGTGGGGGAATGATTGGTGTAGGCTTCTATTCTGCCATCTTGCTTTGCCCCCAAAAGTCTAGGAGACATACTAGTTTTTCACTTTATTCTCTCTCTCTCTTTCTCTTTCTTTTGTCTTTGGTTTTAGTAACAGGGTACTATCTGCCCCATAAAATGTATTAAAAAGTTTTTACTTCTTTTTGATGAGGTGCATGGGTGGGGAAGAGATTGTATAGTATTGATGGTACTTTGTCAGTTATTCTTTAAATATTTGATTGGATTCTCCAGTGATAACATCTAGTTCTAGATAATCCATTTTTGAGAGCTTTTAAGTTATCAATTAAAAAATGTAATGGTATGGGACTATTCAGATTGTCTGTTTCATCTTGGTTGAAGTTTGGTAGTTTTTGGTTTTTGAGGAATGGGTATAGTTCTTGCTGTCAAATTTATGACAATACAATAGCATAACACATCTCCTTATCCTTAATGTCTGCAGGGTCTATAGTGATACGTCTTGTTCCATTTTTGGTATTTTTGCTGATTTGTATCTTCACTCTTTTTTCTTTGTTAATCTTGTTCAATTTTAACACGTTTGTTGACGAAAAGGCTTTTTGTTTTATTTTCTTTATGTGTTCCTCTTTCCAATTCTGTTTGTTTCTGCTCTTATGGTTATAATTTTCTTCCTGACACTTGCTTTGCATTGTTGGAGAGGTAAACTGAGTTAATCCTTTATAGTTCTTAGTTGGAACAGGCCCCTGTAACAAAAGACAGATCAACTAGAGAACAGCAAAGGGAAGTTTATTAACATGTGTGCCTGATGTACACATGAGTGATACTGAGAGGAATGAGGCTTTGACTTCAGGCTCAAATGCCATCATGTGCTGAATGAACCTGGGAAAGAAACCTGTGGGGAAAGGCTGGATTTGGGAAGATGGCACTTTAATCAAGGGTAAGGCTTGTTATGCTGATTCAGTTGGTGCCTTGTCTAGTGATTTAGTCATCCTCCTTTTTCTGCAGAGTAGACAACTTTACAAATAGAGATTTCCTTTATAGATGTCAATTTCCCTTACAAAAGGTTATCTTCTACTCTGTTTTCAGAGATTCTTCTATTTCTGCAGTTTCTCAAGATAAACTACTCAAAATAATTTGTATGCCAAGAAGCATATTTTAGAAGGGGCATATTCTGGCCTCCTACATTTATATTCTGGGGTAGCATGCCCTGAACCTCATTGGCAGTTATTTTTGTCTTCTTTTTCTAGTTTCTGGAGCTAAGAACTTAGATTATAAGCATTTTGTGTCATTCACTGCTTTCTCTGCACTGCATAGGCACATTCCACCTTTTTTATATTTTTTATTTGATTCTATTCAGTTTTATGTGCTTTTTGTTTCTTTTGGGATTTTGTCTTGGACTGATGGGTTACCTGAAAGTACATTGCTTGATTTCCAAGTGTTTGAAGACTTTCCTGTTATACTTGTGTGATTTTCTAGTTTGATTTCAATATGGTTAGATAACATACTCTGTATGATTTTGCTTATTTAACATTTTAAAACTTAAACAGTTCACTAAAATGCTGGGTACTATTCTATAGGCCAAATCTTTTATAACGGTGTGCCAGTAAACCCACCTGACATTTGCTCTGAGGGAGACAATATTTTTATTATATTGGCCAATACACAATTTGCCCTCTGGGGAAGACATCATCTCAAACTTCAAAAGCTGTTTGCTCTGCAAACATTCTTGATAAGGTAATCTATAGCAAAACCTGTAACTGTCTGCTCACAAAATGTACGGAAACTGAGAGATCCATAGAAAATTGTCTCCCGACACAACCATTTGGTAAAATCTTATACCAAATTCTATTTTGAATTTAGACAAAATCTCAACAAAATAAAATTTATTTTACAACAACTTGCATCTTTCTTTATAACACTGAGTTCCACTCCTACTCATTCAAGTTTTCCTCTATGCCTTAAGGAAAATTTTGCAATTTTACTAATAAAATGTCTGCAAATTTTTTGTTAACTCTGTATATGTTACCTCTTGCTGCTAGTGTTATTTCTCCTGTTTCTATGTTTTTAATTGGTTATTACTGATACAAATAAATTTAAGTCATTTAATTATTTATTATGCCCTTCAACACTAGTCATTACTCTCTTATTTCCACTAGACCTTTGTTTTCAAATTGTTCAGTTAATTATCAGTTGTTTCTCATTAGCTATCATAATAGGAAAGCAGGGATAACGCTATCTCTTTATTGCCAAAATATAGCTTATTTATATTGGCCTACCAGTTACAATGTTGAGATCAAAAGTAATTAATACCATAGTGAGAATCTCAGTCTTTTCCTAATGATAGTGGGAATAAATTTTGTGTTCCCACATAAATACGATGGTGGCTTCATATTTCAGATAAGTAATCCCTCTGGGAAGGACTAGAGGACCAGTGGAAAAGAGTGAATGAAAGTGGGAGTCTTTTTGTCCCTGTCACTCTGTCTAGATTCTGTCCTCCAAGTAGAGTTCCTCCTCAGCCTCTGTCCTCTTTAACCAGACTCCAGTCTTAAGGGGAGAAATTAGAGTGGAGAAGGGGAGAAATTAGAGAGGAGAAGGGGCTCTCACTAATCTCTGTGTTCTTTGTTTCTAGCCCTGTCGAGCAACTTCCTATTCTTCTGAGACAGGGTTTCTTGCTTGTCTAGAAAGCTGTGTCAATGATCAAAGCCATGACAACGAGATATTAAGATTACAAGGAAAAGTCTGGTCAAGGGAAGATATTCTTCAGAGAAGAAACGAGTCCTAAATCTGGCACTTCCACCAAATAATTTAATCTGTGATGTCTTTGTTTTGTTTTTTGAGATGGAGTCTCACTCTGTTGCCAGGCTGGAGTGCAGTGCCACAATCTTGGCTCACTGCAACCTCCACCTCCCGGGTTCAAGTAATTCTCCTGCCTCAGCCTCCCAAGTAGCTGGGACTACAGGTGCATGCCACCACACCAGGATAATTTTTGTATTTTTAGTAGAGACGGGATTTCACCATGTTGACCAGGATAGTCTTAATCTCTTGACCCTATGACCCACCCATCTCAGCCTCCCAAAGTGCTGGGATTTCTGTGATGTCTGTTAACCCAAGAGGTACTCAAAGTTTTAGATGAAACTAAATGGAGCCAATAACTTGATTGGAAATTTTGGACTTTTAGTTATAAATTGTGGTATCAACTTCAAGCCCTAGAGTCAGTGTCTGATTCCAGCATAACTTGTTTCACTGGCGCTCTCCAATTTTTGTATCTCAAAGACTGGGGAGATCCAGCACTGGTCCTTCTGTAGTTGAGGAGGGATGGTGTTCTCTGGCAAAATGATTTGTAATAACACATTGTAGACATAAACAGGAGACATATGGCATGTTTTGCATCCCACAGGAGCTTGGCAATTATTATGCTCTCAGTGATTGCCACAGATAGATAGTTACTTATGACATCAGTAATAACGGGTGTGAGCCTGCATACTTAGGTCTCATGTTGGTTTATCAGTTATCTCTGTGCCATATACTGTGTCATGCTGCCATAATACTCAGAGACCCACTGTGTAGAATAAACTCCTTCAACCACTTCCAAGTTCATGATGTCTAGTGAAGACACTGAGAGAGTAGTGGCCCTGGCCCATGCCATTTGATTGATAAAAATCCAAATATCGGCCAGGCACGGTGGCTCACACCTGTAATCCCAGCACTTTGGGAGGCCGAGGCGGGCGGATCAAGAGGTCAAGAGATAGAGGCCAACATGGTGAAACCCCGTCTCTACTAAAAGTACAAAATATTAGCCGGGCGTGGTGGTGGGTGCCTGTAGTCTCAGCTACTCGAGAGGTTGAGGCAGGAGAATTGCTTGAACCGGGAAAACGGAGGTTGCAGTGACCCGGGATCGCGCCACTGCACTCCAGCCTGGTGATAGAGCGAGACTCTGTCTCAAAAAAAAAAAAAATACAAATATCAGGGTGAGATTTCTCCTTTTTGGTGAAGGGTTATTAGAGAAAGACTATAGGTAAACTTTTATCATGTCGTCACATAAAAATGTTTTATTAGGTTTCTATTTAGCAATCAGCAAGAGGACATGAATCTGTGAGAAACTTGGGGTAGTATCCTCTGGCGAAAACTAGAGAAATGGTTTTTGCCTTTTAAGAGTATTTTGAATAATGAAAAATCCTTTGTTGTTGATCGTATCTGAGAAACAAAACAAAACAAAAACGAAAATATACCAACAAGCAAGACGGTGAGAAAAACAATCAGTAAGGCAGATAATGGATATGTTTCAATCAAAAAATATATTTTAGATGGTTAGAAGATAAAGAAACACCTTTCAAATACAATTGGATGGGGAGCTATTAGTTGAAGAATAAATTAAGAAGGTATGTGACTTAATTCTCAGTAAAATCAATGTGAAAATTTACATGGAACACATTAACGATGTCAAAAATATCCAATTGCATAAATATAGGAAAGAATCTGTATTTGTTGGAGCAGAATGGGAAAATCACAATAATGGATTAACCACCAAAATTTAGTATTTGAAGTCCCAAGAAGTTTTACGATTTTCCTACCGTCCTCCAGGTGAATGTTCCTGTGGTCAGAGGTGCTGTGCTCTACTTGGGCATTAGGAATGTAGGATACTTTCATCCTGTGTTTCCTACATCCCCTGGGTTTCCTTCTCATTTTCACCAGTAAAAAGGTCTGTGTGTTCAGTACAGATGCAGCCATCCATTTTTAAACTCTTTTTGATCTGCGGTTGGTTGAGTCCATGCATGCAGAACCTGTGCATATATAGGCCAACTGTAGGTACAGGGGAGTTTCAAGAAAGGAGGGGGAAATCCTAAAAACACAGGGTCTTATAAAACCCATATTAGGTCAGGAGCAGTGGCTCACCCCTGTAATCCCAACACTTTGGGAGGCTGAGATGGGTGGATCACCTGAGGTCAGGAGTTCAAGACCAGTCTGGCCAACATGGTGACACCCCATCTCTACTGAAAAAAAAGAAAAAGAAAAAGAAAAAAAACCCCATATTCATGTGCTTGCTTGGGAGGCCATGGCCACTTTTATTCTCATCATGCCTCAGAACTAAGAACTATTGCTGACTGAAGATGCAAGCTGATAACTTTGGGTAGGTATTATGTCAGACAAAAAAGCAGAAAGGTTTCATTACACCACCCGAGACAAGAGATCAAGATTTCAAATCCTTCCAGAAAGAGACCATCCATTGCTTTCAACACATTTCCTTTGGTTTACTGATGAAAATTGTGAGAGTTCTTAGCCCCCTTCCCCTATTGGTAATGTGATGACGTTTTTGTCTTAATCTATGGGAAAACTTTCTCATGGACGGGTCTTCACTAGGTTCTAGGGGTCATTGGAGGTCCTCAGTACAAAATCTTGCCCAGATCTGGGCCTTGCTGCAGCTACATTGATAAATCCAAAATGCTTTCTTCAGTAACAGGTAGCCCAGGCCAAACCCCTAACCTTGTCCATGAAACAGGGTGTTTCAGCAATAGGAAGGCATGCGTCTTCTTTGAATCTGTTGGAAACCCCTTCTTAAGTGTGTGAACTTCATGAATTTTCCTTCCTTCTTTAATTTCTAATGGGCTACTGCTTAATATAACTTATTTTGGTTTTGCCTGGAATAAGAAATGTTCCTTCTGGCATTGTGCATGTACACACAGATTCAGTTATGAGAATCCTGGCTTATAAAAAGTCAATAATTATGCAATCACAAAACTATTGCTTTCTACTGAATTGCCTGCTTGTTTTAATTCAGTTCTAAAGGGCATATAAATAGTTAATAATTAAAATTAAGATCAACAGAAAAAGATAACCTATGTATTCCATATTTCTATCCAAAATTTTAGTTTCATTGTCGTATTGCTTTAAAGATGCAGTTGTACTGTTTCAAATGTTTCGGTTTTATAATACTGATCTTTGAGAACAGAGTTGAGTTCATTAAAATAATTTTAAGTGAAAATAGTCAACCAGTTCAACATTCTTGAATAAATCATATTATTACATGTGAAAATGCCTGTTCCTTTTCAAAATTTGGTTGTAAGAATGTCTAAGAATAGTGTAAGGATACTGCAAAAAACAGTTAAATTGCTATGAATGTGTGCCTGTGATTTTTTTCTTTTCTTTCTTTCTTTCTTTTTTTTTTTGTAATCATGCAAGATAATTTCCAGTGCACTTGATGCAGGTCGTTCTAGTTTTAAATCCATGGTAAAGGGTAAATTATAGCTTTAAGGATTTTCATTGTTAGCTAAGACAGTAGATCTGATAATTGTCAGATAAACACCAGAAGCAAATCAATGTCAGCTGTGAGGGAGGTCTGTGGTCACATTCTGCAGGGTTTTGTCTTGCAGAACGATTTTATCACTAGCACAGCTGAAGCTAGGAGCATGAGGGTACAGCAAACACAGTAAGTGGCAGAATCAGAAAGATAAGGCTTCCTTAGTGACTATTGTTACAGATGAATCTAACTTCAACAGAGATCTCAGATGCTTTAACCTTAAAAATGGCTTTCAATCAGAGATTTTCTGAACCAAAATTTAAGAAATTGAAACTTTTAGTTCTATTTAATTTTAAAGAGACTCTTATTCTCTGTGCAACTAATAGTCTTCCAAGTGAATGTGTTTGCTAAGAACAGATTGGTCTTATTGTCTAATTCATTGATGTATGGATCATTGTATAATACATTTTGAAATCAATAAGCTCTAAAGTTCAAATTCTTCACTTACTGATGTGTGCAAGTGCTTTAATACAAAAATAACTTCAGTAGTCTTGTCATCGTTATTCCAAATGAAAACCTAAAAGCCTATTATTTAAAACCATCTGCAGCACTGGGTAAATATCACTCTCACAACACGATCTACAGCCGCAAAGATCCTTTGTGTAACACTATTCAGTGGCCTTTTATTGTTTCCACAAAAAAATGCATAAAATAACGATTTCTCTTCCAATTAACTCCACTGCCAAATGTTGTGAATGTTGGAAGAGACAAAGAAAAGTTTACTGGGTAGTAATTAGTTATTTGGGTAGGAATCAATCTACCAGTTGCTACGTAAAGGGTAACAAGTTAATAAATCAGGTTGAGGATGTGGAGTTCACTAATTTAAGCAGAGTTTTAGAGCTGTAAAAAAGAGAATACATTTGGCACTTTTTAATAACATTTACATGCAGAGTCATCCATTGCTGATGTTTTCCAGAAATGTCAAAGTAAAATGAAATGTTCACCATTTCTAGATAGTCAAATTACAGGAATATAGTCAGTTATCCAAATTGTAAATGTGTCAACTCCTTAACTCTCTAGAAACCCAATAAACTTGAAGATATAAATGCGCTTGGTGGGCAGGTTCAAAATATTTCAGTTTTCATGTTTCTTTGAAAATTAAGGCTTAAAGTCTCTGGACCTCATTTTCTAAATGGGGTTTTAATTTAGAGTTCATTAGAGTTCTAACTTACTGTTTGGTGTTTAGGTTTGGTAGCTTCAACTAGGGTTAAATCAAAATTAAAGTAAATATGACTTTGATTTTCATTAGGATGAAATAACTAAGACATTTTGAATGTGATCGGCTTACTTATGTTTACAAGTTTAATTTAATTTGAGTATTGGTCATAGATTGTGGTTAAAGTTGAGACCTCCTGGACTCATCATTTAGGAGTTCAGGAAAAGACGAAGAAAAAAGATGACCCAAGGGTAGAGAAATACACACAAGGAAAATCATGGGCTAGCCTAGGAGGTCTAAAATACTGACAGAGAGAGAGCTAGCTGCCAATGCATGATGAGAAGAACAGAGAAACACGTAGTAGGACAGGAAGGACAGGGGTGAAGTCACGGGGTGGTGTGCATCCCCACTTTCTGTGATGCTTCGTAGCTAACTCATCTTCTTCCATGGCCATTCAAGATGGCCTAACTCATCTTATTCCATGTTCTGCCAACTTTTTTACCCAGCCCTCACTGCTGCTGTTTGTCTAAAATCCATAGTCACGTGATTAATCATAGCTTTCCTATTCTCCTTTTTCAAAAACTCTTCCACCTACTCCCATTAGTCTGATAGACACAATATCAACTCTCCAGCCTGTGCTCGCCTCTGTTCACCTTGCCCATCCCTCAGCCCTCCGCCATGTGCCTTCCCGCTCCCAGGATGGAAGCTGCTCCCATCATGTTGTGTGCTGTCTTCTGCCTTTCTGCCATCTCCCTGGCACTTCTCTCTGATGAGAACACTGTCTTCTGCATCAACATTTATTTATCCTTCAAGATCTCATTCAAACGTTGCCTCCCCAAGAAATATGTAGTGCCTACACCATTTATTTTGTTGCTTTTTCCTTTGTGTTCCCAGGGTACATTGTACATTCCACCTCACTAGCAGGTGTTGTGCTGGAGCCACTTATATGCTAGACCATAACAAATACCTGCACTGTCTCTTACATTGTTTTATTATATTTTTAGATATCGCATTTTGAAAAAGAGAAAAAGGTAAATAATTTAAAATTTGTCATGCAATTCAAGTATATGTGCATGTGGGTATATATATATATTTACATGTATGTCTCTGTAGCCATCATATGTGTCAAACAAATTTCTTGAATGGTCTCATTGTATTATACAGAAAAGGCCACGTGGTGTTCTGTTGACAATATTAAAAATACACCTAAAATATTTCTGTACCAAACAGACATTAGTGCTGTTTACAAAAGACAGTCTAATACATTTTCAAACTATCTTCTAATCTATCTTCTCAGTTCTATCATTTGATTAAGTTAGACTATTGGAAAGTCATAACCTTGGACCACATAATCTTAGCCCCTATGGAAGCGTCTTTACTGAGTTATACTTTAATGATATGCCTTTAAGTTTCATCTAGAATCATTCAAAGAGTGGTCCAGAAAAATTGGAATCTATGTGATTTCTAAATAATATCATGAAGGGCATTTTATTAGTACCTTTTGTGCAAATTTTCATATCAGACAATTCTAGCAGCATCAGAAAGACTTTTATACTTCTGATGAACTAACGTGTTGTCTTGTAGCTGAAATGTGGACTATGTCGATTGTCAGGTTTTTCTTCTTCAGTTTGACTGAGAGAAAAGTAAAAGTCAAACGTGTAGTAGATTATGACAATCCTGTTAACCCTCCTGACAGTTTCTTTCTCCTCCCATCATGAATCTGCATACATGCTCACATTGTTAAAAGAAAAGCTTTAGACAAATTAAATGTGACGGAGTGTAACAGAACAAAGAACAATCTGCAGATGGATCGGCCTCCCGACTCGGTCATAATAGGTTCAGAACGACTCTAATACTGCCACCCGGTCAGCCACAATGTATGGCCAGGAAAAGGAAAGTGACATAAGAAAATGGAAGCGAGGTACAGAAACGGCCAGATGGTTACAGCTAGATGTTTTCCTCATTTTAACCCAGTTTGAACATTTGGTTTTCCATTAGTCAAAATTCTGCGATTGATACAAGAGTCGGTTCCAGTCTGTTTACACATCCTGTTAGGTTACAGTCTCCAATGGATGAGAGAACCTGTAGATCAACCCTAAAATATGTAGAGGGAAGATTTAGGCTAAACTTACTTTAACAATATTTAGGATATTATTGTATAACTTCTCAAAATAAAATTTAAAACATGGTTTATAATTACTTTTATGATGTAAATTCTTCAAAAGAGACCATATTTGGCAGGGCGCGGTGACTCATGCCTATAATCTTGGCACTTTGGGAGGCTGAGGCTGGAAGATCACAAGGTCAGGAGTTCAAGACCAGCCTGGCCAATATGATGAAACCCTGCCTCTGCTAAAAATACAAAAATTAGCCAGGTGTGGTGGTGCGTGCCTGTAATCTTAGCTACTTGGGAAGCTGAGGCAGAAGAGTTGCTTGAACCCAGGAGGCGGAGGTTGCAATGAGCTGAGATCATGCCACTGCACTCCAGCCTGGGCAACAGAGTGAGACTTCATAAAAAAAAAAAAAAAAGAAAAGAAAAAAAGAGAGAGAGAGACTATATTCAACTTCTTCAAACTTCTTAAAAGTAGAGATAGTATCTATTGGGCCTTAACCAGAAACATAGCATGGCGAAAGTGTATTATCCTGTGAGGCTTGAAGCAGTCACACTTGGAAATTAAGGAGGAGTCACGAGAGGTCTC
Source organism: Cacajao melanocephalus (assembly GCA_963573385.1). NCBI lineage: Eukaryota > Metazoa > Chordata > Mammalia > Primates > Pitheciidae > Cacajao > Cacajao melanocephalus. The sequence goes on along the minus strand of CAUYLG010000247.1, from coordinate 7,121 downwards.
AGCCTTGGAATCTGATCCTTTTCCGGGATTTGAGGAAGAGGAAGAATAGCATATTAGGCCAAGAAGCTCACCAGGCTCAGGCTTTCTAATTAAAAAGATGGTGGAGGGATGAAGAGATAAAAAGAGGAGGTTGTAAGTCTAGATCTCCCTGGGTAATGCCTACCCAGGGAATACCTGCTGGGAAAATACTTAGGAAGGTGTACGTCAGCCTTTATTTTAAATAGACACAGATTCAAGCAGTGATATTGTGCTAGAATAGGAAATAGATATTTGGTCTTTATCCCCCTTTCCAGGTTACAAACCTCCTAAAACCCTTGTAATTTCCTGAGCAGTGATGGTACTAGGATCATCTTTCGTCCTAATATTGTGTCTCTGACCCAGATTCCTGACACAGACCCTTGTAATTTCTTGGGTGATAGGAATGTCTTTTTAATTTTTTTTAAATAACACAACTCTTGGTGGGCTCTTTGGAACCACTGGAACTTTTGAACCCTTGGAATTTATTGGGTGACAGGAGTGTCTTTTATTCTAATGAGACAACTCTTAGTGGGCTCCAGGGTAGAGGTTGGTTCCCAGAAAGACCAGATCATGATTAGAAGCTTGGAGCTTTCAACTCTAAACCCCCATCCTCTAGCAAGAGAAGGAGGCTAGAAATGGAGTTAATAATAACAAATCATGCCAACATGAGTATTCCTCCACAAAACTTACTAAACTTTGGGGTTGGAGAGTTTCTCGGTAGGTGAATATATCCATCTGCCAGGAGGGTGATGCACCCCCACTTAATGGGAACTGCAGAGCACATTTCCAGACCTTGCCTTAAGTACCTCTTCATTTAGCCAGTCATAAGTATCCTTTTATATTTCCTTTATCAAATAATACTCTGGTAGATGTAAGGAAGTGTTTCCCTGAGTTCTGTGAGCCATGCTAGCAAATGATCAAACATGAAGAGGGGGTTGTGGAAACCCCAGTTGATAGCCAGTTTTTCCAAATTACCAGAGGCCTGAGCTTGGGATTGCCATCTGAAGTGGAAGCTTGGACTGCATCCTTGGCCTGGGGGGCTGACACTGCTTCCAGGTAGATAGTGTCAGAATTGAACTGAATTCCAGGACACCCAGCTGATGCTAGAGACTTGGTTGGTTTGGGAACACACACATTTTGGTAATCAGAAAGGTTCTGTATTGAGTGAGACGAGAAGGAGCATAGTTTTGTTTTTTCCTACTGTGCAGTTTGGTGTCAGAAGTAAAATATCAAGTGGTATGAGTAATGAGAAGGAAAAACAGAGTTGATTTTTCCTATTACTGTCTGAAGCCTAAAGATTTAAACTCAACACTAATTGAAACTTGAGAAACGTTGTGTAAGAAAAAAGTTGATTTATAGCTTGACAGAAAAGTCTAATTTTATCTCCGATGACAGCTGGGTGTCTTGTTTGCACTGACAATGATAAGGTAGTGGTATCCACTATATACTATTTCATGTCCAAAATCCCCCTGGAAGCCCTTAAGTCCAGTTTGCTTTCGGGTGTTGTTTTCATCTGCATAACTGGTGAGCCTGCCTCACTTGACTCTTTGAACAGAGGGGCACGAAACCTTACTGGAACTTCTGCCTTGAGCTCTCCAGGAGCCCACATTCCCTTCACAGATCTTGGTGGCTCGACCCAGAGACTCAGGGCTCTTATTTAAAGGCAGGGGCTCCTGGGCAGCATCCAGGGCTCTTCCTCAAGAGCCTTATGTGACATGCTCAGTAGAGCCTGTTAAGTCCTTGCAAATATCCCAACCCGTGATGCTCACAGGTGCCAGGCTGCCTCAGACAGCATTGGTTTATTGATGGGAGGCAGTGCGAAGCCCAGCTGCGAGGAGTTGAGGAAAACAGAGGTAGTCAAATGAAATATAGAGGAGTTTATGAGTCACAAAAGTGTTCATGAATATTCATATAATCATGCCATTGAAATTCTTTCCCAAATAAATGATACAAATGAGGGAAACAACTCTCTGCATGTAACAGGATGTGAACAATAGCACGTTGTGTCTTTGAGCTGCTTTGGATTTAAGAAAACAGAACTGACCACGGTTGGCAAGTGCTCCAATTTCCCACTGACATGCTGGACCAGATATGCATGATTTAGAAAAAATGTGGACAGCACATGGCCCTGGACTCAACAGTTCCCTTGAAGATTATTGGAAAATGGAGAGGATTTCTTAGAAGGGTTGTTAGTGTGTGATGTGTGGTTAGTTCCAGTCTCCCTTACAATGGATAGGGGAATGTAGGATATTTTCTCTCATCTGAGGCTCAGTGTCAGGGTCTTCCAGGAAACTAGGAATCTTGGTAGGTTTTCTCTGTGTTCAGCAGACACTGGCAGGTATCTGCAAAAAAAAGAAAAAAAAATCCAGGGAAAGATAGATTGGGGCCACCCATGGTGGCCGACATGGGTTGAATATGGGAACTATACATCTACCAACAGTGTTTTCTTACCTGGAGGGGATTCGTGTTCATATACAAAAAGTGAGTGGCTAAATATGAACTTTCCGTGTAATAATCAGGTATTAGCTAAAGAAAAAACTATTCTGACACTAGTTAAAATGATGAGACAGAATTTGCTTGTTTGTTATTTCATTCAGTTTATTTTTTCCATGATATAGTTGGTAACTATCTGTGAATGCTTGTGCACATACTAATGTCATCCTAATTCATGCAATGGGAAACAGACATGAATTTCACTAGGAATGCTTCTATAAGAGCTGCGCCTGGAAGCAGCACTTGAAGGACCAGAATAATTCTAATAGATAAGGAAATGGGTCAAGATTGTCATAATTATTTTAATCAAATTATATTGAATACTCCTGCCCCCCCCCCATAAAATTAAATCATTTCACCATGATTCTGGACAGAACAGACTTTTTTAGGGTCTGGCTTTAGGATTCCTGTACCGCAGGGCCAGCTTATTCACTTGCATTAAGACTGTGATGGCTTCTGTCCAGCTTTCCATAGTCCAACTGCATTTTTTTTACAAAGAAATAACGCTTGAAAATAAACAAGTATCTGAGGTAGGTCCCTATAACACCACAGGAGTCAGAGGCCAAAGAAATGGAGCAAAAGATAAAATGGGAAGTTAGGGGGAACATAGGCTACCACCACCCCGAGGACACTCATTACGATGCAGTTGTCTGCAGGAGCAATGTATAATGTCCTCAGACTGGAAGAAGCTCAGGAAGGACCCAATTAGTGAGCGCTCTGAAGCTCGGACTTAGCAGCAGCCTCCAGCAGACATCACACTCCTTCCACACATTCTCCACCAGTTTATCTTTTCTCAGCATCCTACAGTAACAGTAAAGGGAGTTTTGTAGTTCCAACTATTTCTAAGGGGGAAATGAGAAAAGTGCAACCAGGAAGAAGCTTCAAAATATTTTTGTTGCTAGGAAGAGTTACTGCACATTCTTCTCTTTTTTTTCTGAACCACAAGGGCTTACGTTACTACAATTATGTGCAAATTAGCCCTAAGAGATGGCTTGGTGTTAGTTTTTTTTTTTAATGACCTAAAAAGATATTTATATATATATATATATATATATATATATCTGTATGTGTGTGTGTATATATATATATATATATATAGCAGTAGACATTAGAATTATTTTTTACCTTGAGGTTTGTACAGTTTTTTGCTACATGCCTAAACTTATTACTATTTCTTAACCACCCTACATAACTGGGAATAAGGAACGTTTCTTAAATGAATTAGGACATAAGCATGTTTGTGAAGTCACACTTGAATTCAAATCAACCCATGCTTTCTCCAGCTGAAGGAATTTTAACAAAATTATTTAACATATGAACCTTACCTAGCTCACCTTCAATCATCTAAGTTTCTGCCGTAGTTCTTAGGAAGTATAGCTAGAAAGGACGCTACGGGTCACTAGTATGCATTCACAAATAATATATTTTTTTATTCCTTGCTGTATTCCTTTCTGCCACATATCGACAACTTGCCTGTGGAATTCAGCAGTATTTCAATGGTCAAAGTCTGTGTATGCAGAAATGGTGATTCGGGCTCAATCGCGCACTCTTACCTCCCTTGCCCTCTTTCTTCCTCCCTACTTCTATTCCTGCCTTTTTTGTTCTGCTGAACTCTGTATAAATTAGTGTTTGAATACTGGATTTTAGAAATACCTAAAGAAAAGTTTTTTTTTTAATCACTTCTTGAATCTAACAAATTAATTCCTCTTTCTTTATGCAAACATGTGGAGAGTCAGATGAATGGTTACTTAAATATCTGCTATTGTTGTAAGAGTTCCAGCACAATTTAAAAAATTTTAAAAACCTCAGGTAATATAAGGGGGCTTATTTGAAATGTTTTAAAAATGCGTAATGGTATGAAATCTATCAGGTATATTTAAATATTTGCAAATACAATTTCTGGAAATAGACCATCCCCAGATGTTATTTGGAAACGCAGAAAGAACACAATGCAAAACTCACAAAGTTTGAAGCAAAGTAAGTGGATCTTGTAAACTTACCAGAAGATGGACAGAGGTTGAAAACATGAAAGCCCTGGAAATTTCATTTATTGAATAATAAAGAAGTTAGTGAAATAATTTATGAGACATTTATTTTACCTGCTCCTAATCGTCAAAGTAATAAAGGTCAAAGCTTGCAAAATGATTGATTTCACTCCCCTTGACACAGCTGGTTGTGGAGTTATAGATCTCATCACAAATGAAAAATAACAATTTTTTTTATTACAAGTATAACAAAGTTAATATGTCTCAGTAAAAAATTGATAAATGCACTGATACTGTGAACTCCTTTAATCTTTTGTTTTTTGAATCAGATACCAAAACTTTTTTAAAGTCAATAAAGATATTTGGTAGCAAACAAATCACATACTTGAAGTAGAAAATTCTGAACTTAGTATTGACTTCACGATAAATATAATATGTTTATGAACTGGATGTAAGACCACAATTCTCCCTAGAGAATTGTGGAGACACATACAAGTCTTTGCTCATCTATGTACATCTATTAATAGGAAGAAAGGCAAGACACTTTTTAACAGAGGCTGTGTCAGCTTTCTGAAAAGAAGCACAGTGTCTACAAACAACTGGCTTACGTAGAAGGTTACTGCTTCCTTCGTGGAAACATTCTCAATGGATACAAGTTGCATATAAACTTGAACATGGGAGATGGTTTTTGCAAATTGGCAATTTCCAGCACATCTTGCTAGAATATTTGAATGACTTAAATTTGTGTTTGTAAGGCGATATTACAGGAATAAAATAATTCTGAGGCTGGCCCAGTGACTCATGCTTGTAATCTCAACAATTTGGGAGGCCAAGGTGGGTGGATCGCTTGAGGCCAAGCAAGACCAGCCTTACCAACATAGCGAAACCCTGCCTCTATTAAAAATATAAAAATTAACTGAGCGCGGTGACACACTCTTGTGATCCGTGGTACTTGGAGGATCACTTGAACCCAGGAGGCGAAAATTGCAGTGAGCCAAGATGGCACCACTGCACTTTAGCCTGGGTGACAGAGTGAGACCCTGTCTCAATAAATAAATAAATAAATAATCATTCTGATAACTGCAAAATTGAAGCTAAGACATTAAACAATTGGTTTTGATAAATTTCATCCTCTTTATTGTCAGAACAAACTGAATACACTTTGGTATAACTTCCTGCATATATTTTGGACATGAGACTATTGAAAAGTTTGATATAAATATCACAATAAGCATTTACTTCTGTAAGTAAAAGCCAACCTGAATATAAACCTCATCCCTTCCCCATGATTTTATAGATTTTATCGAATAACTTGACCCTGTAGCATTGATTCCAGAAAATTCTTCAGTTGGCTTATTAAAACCAAACTGAATCACACAATTTTGGTTAGAAATTTTTCTTTTCTACCAGATAATATGACTGTCACTGCAATATGTCTATACATACAGATATTTTATAGGAACAGGTACTCAAAATATGGAATTTACAGTACCGTTTGATATCAAAAATGTCTCACTGAGGTTGTAAGTTTTTCCTTAAATCTAAGGTTCCTTTATTGTCAACCAATAAAAACCATTTTATTCTTCTAACCAAGGAACTTATTTTCAGGTATGCATCTCTGTTATTCAATTAAATCACTATGACTTGTTTTATTGGTTCACATTAAATTTGGTTTTATTTATTATATTTAAACTAATATCATTGGTATTCATTGCATTTATTTGCAGTTACATTTTAAAGTAAGCTATTTTAATTTTCCATGTTGGTTGTTTCTAAGTTAGTTAATTATAAATTTAACACAATTTCAATACAAAATACTAGTAAAGCTTTGCATTCAACTACACAAATAAGCAAAAAAAAAAAAAAGTAAAAAATAAAAATCTTTGGAAAGGAAAAGTCACAATGAACTACTAATCCTTCTAGATATTTGAACATAAAACAATAGTCTGCAATTGAAAGAGTATATATACTCTCAATCAGTGGCTCTCATGTGCTCAATTTTGTCTGTCTTCCTCGATGGGGACATGATGATATCTGGAGACATTTTTGTAACTGAGAGATGATACTCCCTTCTTACGTGTAAAGGCTGGAGACATTGATAAAATTCTATTAATATAATGCTCAGGAAAAGCCCTACAACAAAGAATCATCTTGCCTCAAATGTTAGTAGCATCAAAGTTAAGAAACTCTGCTGTAAGTGGATCAGATAGCTGGAGATAGAAATAAAGTGATCCAATCAAAGTACAAGATTCAAAATCCAGGAGCAATGAAATTAACAAATTTCATTGCATAAAAATAAAATATCAAACTTTTGTGTGACAAATACTGGAACCAACATAAATGTCCATATACATGGGAAAGTATTTGAATAAATTGTGACATATCTGTGAATAAAATATGTAGATCTAATAAAGATTAAGGAATATCTCTATGAACTCAAATGGAATGAAATCCACAATAGATTGTTAAATGGCAAAAGCAAACATTTTTTAAAAATGTATATATTAATTAAATATATAATAAGTATATAATAATAAATACACATTAATTATATGCTTAATATATGTTTATTATATATTGGATAATAAATACAATAATAATTTAAATATAATTTAATAAATATTT
>CAUYLG010000246.1:0-74422 GCA_963573385.1 Cacajao melanocephalus | reverse complement strand
AAAAACAAAATTTCCAAAAAAATATGTAATACAAAATCAACACCCAAAAGAAAAAAAAAATACAATTAATTTAATTTTTTTTTTTTTTTTTTTTTTTTTAAAGACAGAGTCTCACTTTGTAGCCCAGGCTGGAGTGCACTGTCATGATCTTGGCTCACTGCAACCTCCGCCTCCTGAGTTCAAGAGATTCTCGTGCCTCAGCCTCCAAAGAAGCTGGGATTACAGGTGCCCGCCACCACACCTGGCTAATTTTTTTTCTTTTTTTTGTATTTTTAGTAGAGACGTTTCACCATGTTAGTCAGGCTGGTCTCAAACTCCTGACCTCAAGTGATCCACCCATCTCGGCCTCCCAAAGTGCTGGGATTCTTGTGCTTCTTAATCTAAAATATAGCTCGTTGTGTCCTTTGGATCACAAAGTTATATCCATCCATGAAAATATATTACATATCTAGATTCAAAACATATTACAAGGTTATGTTTACTGCAAAGAAAAAGGTACCAAAAATTATTTCAAAAGCCATGTATATTCCTTGTAACTTAAGGTAACATTTTAAAAATTATATAATTTGGGGGGTATATAGTATATTAAAATGAAGCATATGAATTATGCCTTGTTTCACGACAAATGTCACATGTGTTCATTTATACATGGGAGCTAAATGATGAGAACAGAGGGGAACAACACACACTGGGGCCTATTGGAAAGTGGAGGATGGGAGGAGGGAGAGGCCTAGGAAAATGGGAACTCGGCTTTGCACCTGGGTGACAAAATTATCCTTACAAGCCCCCACAACAAGCCCCCATGCTCCAAGTTTACCTATGCAACAAGCATACACAGGTACCCCTGAACTTAAAAGTTAAAAAGAAAAACATTTACTGCTGTGGTAGAGATTGTCACTGTACCTTCAGTAAAATTTCATGTCATTGGTGCAAGTGGTAAAGCGTCTATTTTCATGCTTGTGCACGCTCCAATTTAGAAGAAAAAGCTGACAGCACTTTCTGTGAATGATTCAGCCTGGGGTTTATACATCACATGGCAAGGATTCGAATATTTTTGTGGAGTCATACCAGATGCTGGAGCAAACATTATAGTTCCTAAGACTGGTATAGGGAATGAGGCATGTACATGTGGTTGTATCTTGCATTTATAATTAGCTTTTAATTGATGCTTTTACACATCCAAGGTCATATGTGATAGGGGCGACAGAAATAATGCATCTTGAATGGTGTAACAGAGAAACTGTGAGACAAGAGAAGGCTTCATGCTCATAATCGAGTGAAATCTAAAGAACAATGAAAAGTTGCTATTTTGGAGCTCTATGCAGAATCATCATTTAAACACTTTGCTATTCCTTCTACGTTTGGGATAACAATGTGACTAATTCCCGTGGCCCTTCAATGGTTTGCTATAGAATATTATCAGGATGCTTTTGGCTTCCAGTAACTAAATCCCTGTTTGAACTCACAGCCAGAAGTGCAGAGGTCAGGTGTGCACTTGGTCAGTCGTGCTTCTCTGGACTCCCTTTCCTTCTATGTTCAATTTTAACTTCATCCGTATAGGGCTGGTTCCTTTTATCAGCATCAATGGTTGTCAGTTGCTTTGAGATCCTTGTTTATGGTCAGTAGATACGAGGTGGGGTGGGAGCAGGCCATCTACCACAACCATGAGGCATAAGGTTTCTCTTCAATTTAATTGGGCCAATTCAGCACTGGGCCTGTGTCCTACCACCCCTCCCATTTTATGTTCCTGGGGGTGCTTCATGCTTAGCTCAGACAAATCATCAGGAGGAAATGTAGTGACCACAAGAGGATTCCTTTACTGCTGCTTTTAAATCCCATTCTTAGTCATCATTTCATTAAGGTCTTTTTCCTTCATTTGAACCTTTTTAAAAATTTTTTAAAATTGTTTTTCCTGAGACAGGGCCTCACTATAGCACCCAGTCTGGAATGCAGTCATGTGATCTTGACTCACTGCACCCTCTACCTCCCAGGTTCAAGTGATCCTCCCATCTCAGCCTCCTTAATAGCTGGGACCATAGGCATGTGCCACCACACCCAGCTAATTTTTGTATTTTTTTGTAGGAACAGCATTTCACCATGTTGCCCAGGCTGGTCTTGAACTCCAGAACTCAAGCGATCTGCCTGCCTCAGCTTCCCAAAGTGCTGAGATTGCAGGCGTAGGCCACCAAGCTCAGCCTGAGCCCTTTTCTTAGGGCCAGGGTTTTAAGTCGAAGTGGTAGCTAACATAATGGCATAAGACAAGATTGGAGAGGTTTGTTTCTGTGCTGTTTCCCTGTGTTAAGCTGGCAGATTTGAGACAAGTCATAGGTCTGTAAGTCTTTCATGAAACGATCTTAAAGGCTCCTTTCATAAAAAATGTTTGTGTGTTTCATGTGGCCTCACATTAGGATGGACTGAAATGTGTCATGTTTCAGGTTGAGAATCTTTAAGGGAAAATAATGTGGTTTGAAACCCTATTTCAAACTAGTTTTTCCATAAAGTACATCAGTAGACAGACTCTTAAAAGACCTACACTTAAGTGAGTTCCAAGTTAACCAGTGCCTTCCTTTCCCTCTATAAGATGTGCTGGCTTGGAAACAATTCAAACATTCACCAGTTAGTAAATGGATAAACACACATTGGCATATCCATGCAATGGAATATTATTCAGCCATGAAAAGAAATGAAGTACTAATACATGCTACAATATGGATGAACCCTAAAAACATTGTGCTCCAAGAGGCCAGACACAAAGGGCCACCTTTAGTATGATTCCATTTCTATGAAACACTCAGAATAGGCAAATTTATAGGGGCAGAAAGCAGATTTGTGGTTGCCAGGGCTGACAGAGGAGGGATGGGGAGTGACTGCTAATGGCTGTGGGAGTTTCTTTTGGGGGTGATAAAAATGCTCTAAAATTGATGGTTGCACAACTCTGACTATACTAGAAACCATTGAACTGTATACTTTAAATGAGTGAATTGTGTGGTTTGTAATTATAGCTCAATAAAGCTGTTTTTAAAATTGAAATAGAAACATGCTGGTTGATCCCTACAGCTAGCAGGTCCCCACTCTGCTCCTCCTAGTTGAGCACTCAGCTTAGCATGAGCCAGTCACGTAATTATTTTTAATTAACCGAAACAACAGACAATGCAATGTAAATACCTAAGCCAAGTATATAAAGTCTAATGAATGATGAGGAAGGGTTTAAAGGAGAACCACAAAAAATGTTGCCACGAAACTGGAAGGGGTTTGGAAAATAAAAAAATCTAGGATAATTGTTCATTCACTACTTTGTAGTCATTTCTTAAGTTTGCCCATTAAAAAAAAACTGGAACTGGAAGAACAGATGATACACTGTGGATGAAGTGGAACTGCTGACCCACTGCACCCAGACATGAAAAGGGCCTTGGCTCCGTGTTGAAAGATTAGCAAAAGATGCACATTTATGCTTTCAGTTAAAATGTAAGGTGGTCATTTTATGATTTCTAGTTTCAGCTGACTTTTTTAAAAGCATGATTTGACATTTTTCAGGCCAAGCATTGCCGTAGAACAGCATTTTGGATCTTGCTGCCTTTCCTTTTCTACCTCTTCCCCTTTTGTCATTTCCCTAGCAAGATGCTTTTCAAGCTTTTGTGTACTGTGTATAAGAATCCCCTAGAGGGCTTGTTAAAACGCAGATGGCTGGGCCCCCACCCAGAGTTCCTGATCCTGTAGGCCCGGGGCGTGCCGAGAATTCTCGTTTCTAACGAGCTCCCAGGAGATGCTGATGCTGCTGGGCCAGGGGGCCCGATTTGATCTTCACTTTCCTCTGGCATCTTTTGAATCCTTTGAGCTTCCACCCACCCCCATCTTCGTGATGAATTTCCAGTTGCCTCATAAGTCACATAGCCATGGGTCAAACTTCCCATGCAGAAGATGCAAAAGCAAATCTTAAATGTAAATTCCACTTCCCCAGTTTTGCTTATTTTCCATTTTTCTTTAAAGCCCTCCTGTTCCACTCAGTTCTGAATGTTGCATGATTCCACCTTTGTTTTGCTTTAATAATGAAAAGCATTCCTCTAAAAGTTCAGTTCTTCACATGACTTCTGTAGGTGAAGGTAAATGGGGTGAAGACAACAGCCTCCCAGACTGGGTAACAGAAGGTCCCTCTTATAGTGTGCACAGCTTCTATGAGAATTGTGGTCTCGAAAGGAAAACACTTTCTTGGTAGCCACTCATTAGAGCAGGAGAGATGCTCTGGGTGGTTCCTGTTACTTGACCTTTGATCAGCACATCAGTTTGCTGGGGCTGCCATAACAAAGTGCCACAAATGTGGCATAAATGACAGAAATTTATTCTGTCACAGTTTTGGAGGACAGAAGTCCAAGATCAAGGTGTCAGTAGGGCCATGCTCCCTCTGAAGGCTCTAGGGAAGGATGTCTTCCAGGCCTCTCTCCCAGCTTCTGGGAGTTCTTTCGTATGGGGCAGCATGACTCCAATCTTCATCTGGTGTTTTCCCTGCCGTGTGTCTGTCTCTGTGCACCAACATCCTCAGCCCCCTTTTTTCTAGAACACCAGCCATACTGGATTAGGGCCCACCCTACTGACTTCATCTTAACTTGATCATCTGCAAAGACTCAATTTCCAAATAAGATCATATTCACAGGTACTGGGGGCTAGGACTTCCACATTTTTGGGGGGAACACAATTCAACCCTTAACACTCACATTTTCAGAATGACTGTGAAAAAATTCATCCACGGTCAGGCCAGCTCATTTATCTGGTGCCTGAGCCCTGTCACTGCTGAATTGCTCCACTTGTGCCCACTTGCACACTTCGCTGGGCCATGGCATTGCAAACCAGTGTGGCTTGGGTCCTGTATTGGCAAAAGGGTGAACCCAGAAGGGCTTCACCCTTTTGCCAAGCTCCATGTGCTCATGGTCCTTCCACAGACAGGATAACCAGTTAATGCATGCCTCTGATGGAAGTCTCTTGATGAGAGAAGAGGGAGAGGGCAAGAAAATTGTGTGATCTCCTGCAGTGCATCAGGAATGAAAAAGAGCCAGGAGCTCATTTGCCCCCAGGCTCATTTCATGATTGATTTTCCCAAGCAGATCCTGGACCTAGACCCTTGGTGTCTGATCAAGTAAAGTGAGTCGACTAGAAGAAGGCACTGAACACTGATCAGCTACATTTCTTTCCTGCAGGAGAAAGCCTGTTTCTAATACCTTCTCTAATTCATTTACCCTCTAAGGGAATGCAGTCATCTCCTTTGTGCGGAAACAAGAAACAGCTTTGGCCTTCCCCTACTGGACATTTGAAGGTTCTGTCCTCCTTTTCATTCATTGCCCAACACAACATTTGATCTTGGAACTAGGCAAATGGCTTAGTCTGTTAGGGCTGCTATAACAAAACCCTGTAAACTGGGTGGCTCATAAGCAACAGAAACGTGTTTCTCACAGTTTTGGAGGCTGGAAGGCCAAGGTCAAAGCACTGACAGATTTGGTGCCTGGTGAGGGCTTCCTGGTTCATAGACAGCACTTTCTCCCTGAGTCCTCACATGGCAGAAGGGACAAAGGAGCTGGGGCCTCTTTGAAAGAGCATTAATCCCATTCACGAGGGCTCCACCCTCATGACTTCATCATGTCCCAGAGTTCCCACCTCCTAATACCATCACCTTGGGAGTTAGGTTTCAATATATGGATTTTAAGGGGACACAAACACTCAGACTCTAGCAGTAAGAGAAGCGCACAATAAAAGATAATGTCAGAGAAATGGTGACTCAGAAATAAGAATACAAAAAATGATGGCAGAAATAGAAACACAGAAAGAAGAAAAGTGTGGAAGGAAATAAGTGGAATGGGTTTTTCATATAAACATTACTCATATTCCCTGGAATGGAGCAAGGTACAGTTTTACCTTGTTTTACATTATGGAATTATGTTCAGATGGAAAAGAGCTCTGTGGAAGAGTTAGGTACTTTGTGAAATGGCCTCAGGCAAAAGGCCCTTTAACCTCCTTGGACCTCAGGTGGCTCACCTGTACTACGAGGGGCTTCCTGGTCTGAAACTGGGTTCTTATTTTTATCTAGCAAAGGATGTGGCCAGACCTGCCTACATCATTTGCAAGGTCCAGTGGAAAATGAAAATGTGAGGCCGCTTGTTCAAAAGTATGAAAATTCCAAGATGGCATTGACAGAGCATTCAAATAAGTTCTGGGCTCTTCCAAGCATGGGGTCCTCTGTGACTGCAAAGGAAGCCAGCCCACAATTGTGACCACACCATCCCTGATTTCTGCCAAGTTCTTTCTTTCTTTTTTTTTAAATAGAGCTTTGCTTTTGTTGCCCAGGCTAGAATGCAATGCCACGATCTTGGCTCACCTCAGCCTCCCAAATAGCTGGGATTGCAGGCATGTGCCACCATGTCCTGCTTATTTTGTATTTTTAGTAGAGATGGGGTTTCTCCATGGTGGTCAGGCTGGTTTCGAACTCCTGACCTCAGGTGATCCACCCACCTCAGCCTCCCAAAGTGCTGGGATTACAGGGTTGAGCCACCATACTCAGCCCTGCCACGTTCTTTCTAAAGTGTTTGCTTCACTTCCAGAAACTGTTTCCTGTTTTAGACCCTCTAAAAACTTTTTACCCTGGAACAGACAGATTGATGGATGGGTGAATGGATGGATGGATGGATGGATGGATGGATGGATGGATGGATAGATCTGTTGATTCATTTATGCAGTGATTTACGGCTTGCCTACCAGATACAAGCCACTGGGACATCTGCTGGATTTTTGGGACTTGACAGAATCTGCTGCCCTTCTTGCAGTACATTTTACAAGAGTGACCATTTTATTAGCTGAGAAATCTTTGAAGGCAGATCTGGACTTTTCTTATCTGTCTTTCTAATGGGCTTGGAAGCCAGTAGGCCACTGGTAAATATTGACTAGATGTTATTGGATGAATCCATCAACCAACCAATTGACCTAATAAAGTCATTGCATGGCTGTTATAGCTGTATGAACCAAAGGAAAATCTAAAGATAATGCTAGACTAAAATTAAGTGTAAGGTGTCAAATTAATAAATATGTAAATTGAATATTCTTAATTATAATTCAACCAAGAAAGTTAAGTGACTAAATCATACCCATTCTTCCGTGTAGTTTTGCTATCTAAAACTTTTCAAAAATCAAACTCTCTTTGGACCTTTTTAAATTTTAGCTTTCATTTCCCTTCCTTCAGTAGGAAATGGGCAGGAAGCCCAGACCCTTCAATGCTCCCCTGAAGCTGCGGATCATCCCGGAGGCAGGGGCCCTCCACAGAGGATGGTCCAGCTGAGCCCTCTTCTTTATGAGAGATACCCAGGGGCTCCAATAAATAACCACAGAGCTTTGTTCATAGACTCTGCATTATACAAACAGCAGGTGGCACAGTTGGATGGCCTGTGACCAAATCCTGGTTCTACACCTTGTAGCTTGTATGGCTTCGGGCAACTCATTTTATGTCACGTTGAGCCAATTGTACCCTCTGAAAGATGAAGGAGTTAAATGAGTGAAAGTGCATAAAACACTGAGACTAGAGCAGAAGTTGTTAATAAATGTTAGTTACTACTACTGCATTTCACAGCAAGCTTCCCAATTTTTGTTTCTAAAATGATCTCACATAGGACACCAGTTACACTACCATTTGTTGAATATTTGGTATTGTTTCACATAACCCTCAGAAGAATCCTGGAAGTTTGGTGTTTTTATGCTCCAACTATTCTGAGAAAATGGGGAGTTGGTAGATTAAAGCAACTTACCTGAAGTCACCCAGCAGATAAATGGGAAAGCCATGAATCCAAACCTTGTTCTCTTGGATGCTGAAGCCCATATCTTGAAACATTCTTTTCTTTATGATTGCTAAGTATCTATTGCATGCTCACCAGGAAGCATAGAACTATAGATTTACTTACCTCATTTACCATTCAAATTTTAATCTTAAGAACAGAAAGCCACCCATTTCCTCTGTTCCATTACAGCACAGAGCTGAGGTGGTGCATCTCTGCAGGGGAGTGCTGGTTGAGAGGCCATCTCTGTCTCTGTGCTTGCCATCAGCTTCTCCTCAGCCTGTTTCCTCCTTTCTTCAAAAACCTATTTTTATTTGGAAAATATATCATTATATCTGCATTTGCCAGGTGGATTATTGGATGGATCAACCAATACTGGATAAATACAAGTTGACAGACGTGTATTTTTCCTCTACTCCATAGTAAGCTGATTGGTCATATTTACACACATACATTCACCAAAACTTTATCAAACGCCAATTGTGTATCAGGTACTCCAGTCCTGAGGGTAGAAAAAAAAGTACATGACCTCCACCCTCAGGGATAGAGGGGAAACAACCTCCAGATAAAAGAATAAGACAGTAACTGTAATGCACAGCAATGCTTGCTCACATGGCCACGTGGGCAAAGGGCCAGAAAAGCTGTGTTGAATCATGTTTGTGGGAAGGGAAAGTTTGAGCTGATTTTGCAAGGAAAATAGCTTCCAGTTGAATAGGAAAAGCAGGGAAGAGCATTCGATACCCTTGGAACAAAAATACAAAAGTGTGCCCTGCACATGAAAATAAGGTTTTCTGTACACGGCCAGAGTATGGGGTGCCAGACTGGGGAGAGATAAGAGGCAGAGGTAGATGAGACCGGATCGTGGAGTATGTTGATATTATGGTGGGTGTGGACTTTGCACTGTATATCCGGGAGCAGGAGAGCATCAATGGCTTTTCAGTGGTAATGGGCCTCTGACACAATGTGCACTTCAGAGCTATAAACTGTGGCAGTATGGAGGAGGGGTGGGAGGCCAGAAATGGAAGGGTCCACTTTGAGTGGGGTGGAGAAACGGTAAACACGTGCGCAGGAGGGCAACAAGAGGGAGATCCCAGGCCAGGTTGCCTGTGGGGAGCGGGAAGCGGTGCTCTTCACAGAGATGGGAGTGGTGGCTAGTGAGAATGTGGCTCACTGGTCCTTCAGGATGGTTGAGGCATCGAGGGACATTCAGTGAGAATGTCAAGCAGGCCATTGGGGAATGGGTGGGATGTTAAGGTTGGAGATTAGGGTTGCCAGATTTAGCAAATAGGTGCTAGGTTCAATTTGAATGTCAGATAAACAACGAATCCCTTTTTATTGTATGTCCCATGAAATATGTGGGATAAAGAATCATTTTTTAGCATAATTGTGTCCCAGATATTGCATAAAAATACTCATGCTAATACATGATCAGTTGTTTATCTGACATTCAAACTGAACTGTGTGTCCTGTATCTTATTTGGCTACCCTACTTGAGAGATGCCAAGGTCAAGTGTCTTGGATCCCCCATGCCAACCTTTCCCCACCCTGCCACATCATAGAATGGCCTGTGTCCCGGACCTGGGACTTTTTTGTTTTTTCCTAAACTCAGAACATTCCTGGGGAAACTGGGATGAGTTGGCCACCCTAAGCTGAAAAGATATTGGTTGAATTGAACTTAGAGATGCTTCTGGTCCTATTGTAACCTCTTGGGGGCTTCTAGTTGGAGCTGACACTGCATGCACCTTGGTGAATTGAGGGTCACACCACGTCAGGGGTGGGCACCCAGAAACCACGGTCTGCCATTCGCCATCTCCATGACACCATCTGTCACCTTGACTGTGCCGAAGAATGCCAACCTTTGTCAGAATTTTCCCTTCGTTTGTATTTTTTTTTTTTTCTCTTGAACATTTGCTGCTGATTTAGTCCTGTTTTAAAATTCTGCTCAGCTGAGATGTTGTCCTGTTTTAACCTCTGTGTGACTCTTCTTTAGTCATTTCCTTTCCTCTCAGTTCAGTATAATCTACCTCCCGCACTTTGCTTATCAGACCGACATATCTCACAGGCCTGGACTTTGTTCTGACGTCCCTTTATATGTAATCCCAATGCTGTTTCTCTGCCAAGCAGATGTGTATTAAAATGTGCATAAGAAAAGAAGCAAGCTGGGTTTATTTAGAAATTTCCTCAATTTGCACAAACTCCATTGGTATAAGAGGTTTTTTTTTTTTTTTCCTATGAAAGCCCACAACAAACATATGGTAATAGCTACTTAGATGGATCAAGACAAATTCGTGTTTGGCCATTTCTGCCATCCCCATTCTGGCCCCGTTGCCAAAGACAAAAACAAACAAACAAACAAAACAATGGTTCCTATTGTTTCAATGTCAATGTCAGAGTATTCATAGATGCAGACACATATGTGACACACTGGAGCTTGTTTCTTGCTTGTTGAATCTCTGTTCATGAGGAGTGAGTGACTTGAACAGCTTGTTAAAGAGGTTTTGGACAGCTTGAAAGAGTTTGAGTTTTATTTTTTTCTTGTCAGGTATTATATTATTTATAATGTATTAGAAAGGATAACTTCCCTCAGGTCTTTGGGTTTCATGTATTTTCTTTAAGATCACTTATTTTCAATATGATAAAGGCATTTAAGAAACAAGTCCGGGCACGGTGGCTCATGCCTATAATCCCAACACTTTGGGAGGCTGAGGCAGGTGGATCACCTGAGGTTAGCAGTTCAAGACCAGCCTGGCCAACATGGGGAAACCCCATCGCTACTAAAAATACAAAAATTAGCTGGGCACGGTGGCATGTGCCTGTAATTCCAGCTACTCAGGAGGCCCAGGCAGGAGAATCGCTTGGGCCTGGGAGGTGGAAGTTGCAGTGAGCAGAGATCATAGCACTGCACTCCAGCCTTGGCAACAGAACAAGTCTTTGTCTCAGGGTAAAAAAAAAAAAAAAAAAAAAAGAAGCTGTCACTCACTAAGCTAATGATACGGCCCCTAGGCTTAAACATACAGAGAGGGAGAGTGAATATTGAGATATATGTAAAAGATATTCTGAGTCCTGTTTTCAGGACTGCTTATTTTACATCTATGAACAGATGGACATAATTTTCATTACCTTTTCTGACATAGGCATCAACTTCAGGGTCATTTGATTTGGATGTTTTAAAAAATAGGACTACTCTAGCAAGAATGTGGTAGAAAAAGAGTCCCATTTATCAGGCCATCCAGTCCAGGAAGGAGGGAAAGAACTAGTCAGATCATGATCAAATTCAAAGCCAAGGAAATAGTATCATGAGGAGTAGGGTGAGTAGGTGGCACAGAAAAGCCACCTGTGATCCATAACAAAGCAGCATTTCCTCTGGATCTTGTTGACAACTTTTGGCTGAGTGTGGGCAGTCAGGAAGAACCAGAGGTCTACAGGCAAATCCTCCCTGACTCCCAGCCAGAGGTGGAAGTACTGGATCTGATGGCAGAGCCTGAAGCTATATCAACCATTCCCCAAATAAGAAATATCACATGCCACTTCTAGATTTTATTATTTTGGCCCTGAATCAAATTAAGCATCTAAGGCCCATAGAGCAGATATAACTTAAAGGAACTGTGTTAGGCAACACCTGCTGGACACAGTTCAGGAAACTCAGAAAACCTGAGTTTCAGTCCTGTAGAAAACCACCTCTTTAACAGTCGAGGAAATCAGCCTTTACTTGCCACAGATTATTATAAATTTCTAAATGCTTTGGTGTCACTGAGTTGATGTCCAAAGCCAGCTGATATTCTTAAACCAGATTTTTTCCTATATATGTATATGCATAGAATTGCCATGATTTATTATGCTTGGACTTGTGGATAGTGAAGTATATGTCTGAAATGCAGTGCAAATTCATTCAAGAGATTTAAAGTCAGCGAGCAAAGCCTTTGCTTAACTTTTTATTCATCATGGCACAAGATAGGACCTTAAGAAACACCACTGGAAATTTCATCACCAACATGAAAATTAAGAGTAGCATGTTTTATATGTAAAAAATTTTTTTTCTATAATACACTTTCCCTTCAGAAGTGAAAAAAATCACGTAAAATACTGAAGCGAACCGCCATCTGCTGGTCAAAAATAGTTATGCAATTGAAAGACTTCAAACTTACTATTAAAGTACGGTAGGAACATTTTACAATACACATAAAATTAAGAAAGAAAACATTTCCTCAGCCTTTGGCACAATGTAAGTACAAAGCTGTAGGCTTTTTTCCAAATGTGATTTAGTTTTTAAAGAATTGCGTGTAATTTGGCAAATACTGATTATGGGGCAAAGGGAAAAACATGTTCTGTAATTTGAATATTCTATTTAGATTCTTAAACACTTTATAGTTGGATTCCAGTTTGTAGTTTTGAAAAATACATAAAAATTATACATTATAAATAGCTATTATATACGGCCTATATAAAACTGAATTTGACGTAAAGTGGGACGGACTTCTTAATTTCTTTGTGAGGCACTGCCTTTTTCTTGTCTGGCTGAGTCATTTCTAAACAAGTTCTAAAAATATATTTCATAATCTATCAGATTTAACATTTTCCATAAAACGTATTCAGTATCAAAAAGCATTCAGTGATTTTTCTTCTTGTATCTGACTCATATAAAAATATGGCTTCTCATCTTCTGTTTCATCTTGTTAGTGTTTTTGTTAGGTATTGAAGGAAGGGTTATCCCTAGTTATAAAGCTATGGCAAAAGCACAGAAACCCGCTTGTGCATATTCTAGAACATTCTATAGAATCTCATTGTTTAGTATATTCATTGCTTAAAATAAGTGAAGTGATTTTAAAAAAAGTTCCTTTTGTTTTCTTTGTGAATATATCATATATGATTATCATACATAATCTGTTACAGAATATACAATAAAAACTGAAAACACATAAATACAGTTAGGCTATACGAAAGCAAGAGTTGTATCTTATTATAGAGCCAAGAGGGACATTTTTATATTGGACGTTGCCATTTGGTTTGGGTTCTGTTTGTTTTTCATAAGGCTGGCTATGCAATGGAACCTTATTCTCAATGGCAGGGGGCGTGAGTGCTCTACCTCTGTAGGTGAACTCGATTTCTCGTGTTGCTTTTGGGAAGTGTGAAATAAGAACACTAAGTGTGCCACCACCCACATTTTCCCCTGGGCTGGAGGGCGGGGGACGGAGGCGCAGGACAGGAGGGGCTCGGCTGGGTGCGGGCTCAGACCAGCGTCTCAGGCAGGGCATCGGGGTTGTCAGCAGACAGGAGCTCCCAGATCTGCCAGCGCTCTCTCTGCCAGTCGAGCCAGCCAGCGTCCCCCAGGCGTGGACTGTCCTGGTCGCCCGCTGGCAGGGACTTGGCACTGCTCAGTTTTTTCTGTGCGGCCTGCTGCTCTCGCTCGGCCTCTTGCCCTCCCTGGTCCGCGGCCGTCCCTGCGCCTTCCCGAGGCCCCTGAATCCAGGCCGCCGCTGCTGCTGCCGGCTTCCCGGGACCCGGGTACGGAGGCGGGGGCCGTTTGTCATCCTTTGTGCTCCCACGGGGTCTCTGGCACCTAGATGTGGCCTGGCTCTGCAGCCCGCCCAAGTCCACCTCGCTCTCGCTGAGGTCGTGGGCGCCGCTCAGGGTCAAGTACTGCTCAGACCTGGCCATGGGCCGCTCGGCTTTCCCACTGCCACCCTGGACGTGGGGCGTACTGCAGGCACGCGGCACCGCAGTGTGGGCCCTGCCCTCCATCGCGGGGGCCGCGGGCTGAGTCCTCTGAGCCACCTTCGTGCCGCTGTCCAGCTCTGTGGGGCTCCCCTGCCACCGAGGCCAATTCGGGGACAGGTTCCCTTGAGAAAGGGAGCAGGGCCCCGCTCTTAGGGAGCTGCTTTCAAAAATGTCTCCAGAGGAACCTGGAAGCCAGAGAGAAAGCCAAGAAGTGGAATGAGTTTGTAGAATCCTTCTTGGGAATTCAAATCCTGTTATTTTGTTCTCACTTCTAAGAAGTCCCAGCGGACTTCTAAAACTGAAACTGCACAGTATGCTCTTAGCTGCTTCTGCCTAAAGAAAAGGAACTTCCCAGCAAAACAAATGCTCAATTCATATGCCTAGACTTCGACAGGTTAGCTGAGATGTCAAACTAGATTAATAATTGGTTTTGCCACCAATTTGTATTTCAAGAAAGGGCCCCTCTACATGGCTGGGAAAACTTTTCAGAATCCAGAAGGCGAAAGAAGCATTCCCTTCTTTTCAATGCATTCTGTAATCCAGGAGAGATACAACTTATGTTTTCACGTTTCTATCATATCAATGAAGTGACTTGAATCTCAAGTACCCCGTTCCGTGCCCGAAGGCAGGCCAGCCACTATGCATATTCTCCCACTGTCAATGTGGAAAAGACACACATGGTGATCACGCAGTCATTCTGCTTTACTTCCTACATGGCATTTCCCAGCCTCTCTGGCAGTGAGGTGGGCCACAGAAATGAGGTCTGGGCAACAAATATGGACAGATGTGATGTGAGCCATTGCTAGGCCTGAACTAACAATAAAGAAAACTAAACAAATGCCTTCCCACTGTTCTTTGCTTTCCCCTTTCCCTTAACTACCAGCCTAGCATGAAGTCTTGGAGGACTCCTCGGGGCTCTGAAGATGGTGGAGCCTAGGCTGGGCCCCTGAGTATGGAAGACAGCAGTCCCTACCCTTACCCACTCCCACCCCTCCTCACCCCCTTGCAATCTACACTGTACTGGGACAGTGAGAGAGAAATCCAGTTGTAATAGCTTAAGCCACTCACACTTTGGAGTTGTTACAGCAGTTAGCTTTCCCTAAAGGATACAACTTTCTTTAGGAAAGTGAAGGGAAAGAAATAGTCCCTTTTGCAAGGCAAAGGAGGAGTCCTTGGGGCATGTGTCCCCAGACTACCATTTCCCTATGAATCTGCTCTATCTCCCACTGCTTAAAAAGCAGACAAGGAACAAGAACAAGGCCATGTTGGGGGCAGGGGAGTGGGGGATGTGAGTATTCACAAAGAAACAAATGATAGCTGAAACAGGTGACAGCTGAAACTGGAGGAAAGAAAAGGGAGTAAGGCTCTTCACAGGATACAATGAGATATAGTTAGAAAAGGAATCAGTACTAGAGGCCATCAAATTTAAAAATGCACTGTGCATCTGGGTGCAGTGGCTCACGCCTGTAATCCCAGCACTTTGGGAGGCTGAGGTGGGTGGATCATGAGGTCAAGAGATCGAGACCATCCTGGCCAACATGGTGAAACCCCGTCTCTACTAAAAATACAAACATTAGTTCGGCGTGGGGTTGTGCACCTGTAGTCTCAGCTACTTGGGAGGCCGAGGCAGGAGAATCGCTGGAACCTGGGAGGCGGAGGTTGCAGTGAGCTGAGATTGTATCACTGCACTCCAGCCTGGCAACTGAGTGACACTCCACCTCAAAAAAATATATAAATAAATAAAATAAACATAAAAATGCACTGTGCTTTTAAAATGTAATATGGGAGATATTGCAAAACAATAAGAACGGGATTGGCCGGAAGTGGTGGCTCACGCCTGTAATCCCAGCACTTTGGGAGGCCGAGGTGGGTGGATCACGAGGTCGGCGGATCATGAGGTCAAGAGATCGGGACCATCCTGGCCAACATGGTGAAACCCCGTCTCTACTGAAAATACAAAAATTAGCCGGGCGTTTGGCACGCGCTTGTAGTCCCAGCTACTTGGGAGGCTGAGGCGGAAGAATCGCCTGAACCCGGGAGGCGGAGGTTGCCGTGAGCCGAGACTGCGCCATTGTGCTCCAGCCTAGCAACAGAGCAAGACTCCGTCTCAAAAAAAATAAAACAAAAAATGAAAACAAACAAGAAGGGGAATATAAATATAAAACAAGCAAACAAATAATTTACATGCTGTATACCATACATGACACGTATTCTAGATGGATTAAAAAAATTAAGGGTTGAAACAATGAAATAACATTAAAAAGAAATGCATAGAGATCACTGAGTATCCAATGCTGAACTAAAGATTATGAAAGAATTCACAGAAAAGGGACAGTGATAACATTATGTAAAAAAGAAAATGCAAGTGGTAAACAATATGGAAAATAAGTTAACATCTTTATTATATAATCAATTAAAAAATTCTAGCATACATAAATTGAAAATGATATAAGCAACAATTCAGTGGGGAGAAATTCAGTGAATTAATAGAAACACTGAAAAATACTGGTGAGAAAGAAATGCAAATTAATAAATGCAATTTTGTTTTTTCAGTTAGCAAAACTGAAAACCCACAGCAAAAATGAAAACCCACTAATTTGTAATATGATGAGATTTGCAGACAGCAGTGGAAAATGTCCTGCCATCCACAGTTTACAGAATGCAAGCTACTGGATCCTATACAGAACAGGAGGAGACTGTATCTCCAGATTCTTGGAAACGCTTGTTATATTTGACCCACTTCCCTGTTTGGGATTTACAACCTTTGACTTGCTTTCTAACATTTTGTGAATCTATTAATAATTTGAAAAATTAATTACATAAAAGAGGCTCCTAACAGTGGAACTTATTACAACAATAACAAAAAATTTCAAATGACTTAGTATTGGGTTGTAAACTATGAATATGCACTCTGTGGAATATTCCTTGTCCTTAAAAAGGATAATGGAGAGGCCTGGTGCGGTGGCTCACACCTGTAATCCAAGCACTTTGGGAGGCCGAGGTGGGTGGATCACAAGGTCAGGAGTTCGAGACCAGCCTGGCCAATATGGTGAAACCCCATGTCTATTAAAAATGCAAAAATTAGCAGGGCGTGGTGGTGGGGGCCTGTAGTCCCAGATACTTGGGAGGCTGAGGCAGGAGAATGGCTTGAAAGCGGGAAGTGGAGATTGCAGTTACCTGAGATCGCGCCACCGCACTCCAGCCTGGGTGACAGAGCGAGACTCTGTCTCAAAAAAAAAAAAAAAAAAAAAAAGGATAATGGAGAATAAATGGAAAATGGAAGTTAGAAAATAAAACAAAGTTGCACAGACAGAATGACTGTAACTATGAGAACCTTTGCAAAGGAAATAGAATAAAATATAGTCAAAGACTGTCATATTTGGGTGGAAAGCCTAAGGATAGTTTCATCCCCTCTTATTTTCAGCATTTCCCAAATAATATTTGACAGACATATAATAAAATGATAGTAAAGAAAACTTTACAAAATAATTTTAAAAGTAAATTGCAATAAAGTTTAAAATTAATACTTTACCTGTCATTCCTGGGTCTTTGGATCCACTTTTTAATGTTGAATGCCAGGTTCCCCAGATATTGAAAGGTTCCTCTGACAGATCTAGGAAAAAAGTGTATAAAAAGGTATATAACACAAAAGGAAAATTAAAAATCAAGGAACATTTCAATAACATCTCTTCTGTGCAAAGTATTGCATTCGAGGTCGTGTTGCATACAAAACACAATACAGTCCAGATCTAACTTTCAGCATGTTCATTCTACTTGGGATTTACAAAAAAAGCTCTTTGTATATCATGCTTGTGGTAGACAGAATAAGCCCCCCGCAAAGATGTCTGTCATAATCTCACAAATCTACAAAGATGTTATTTTCAAAAAGGACTTTGCAGATGTGATTAAATTATGGTT
Source organism: Cacajao melanocephalus (assembly GCA_963573385.1). Taxonomy (NCBI): domain Eukaryota; kingdom Metazoa; phylum Chordata; class Mammalia; order Primates; family Pitheciidae; genus Cacajao; species Cacajao melanocephalus. Next base: position 56,984 of record CAUYLG010000246.1, on the reverse strand, counting down.
CTTGAGATGGGGAGATTTTCTTGGATTATCTGGATGGAGCCAATATAATTACAAAGGTCCTTATAAGAGAGGGGCAGGAGAGAAGATGCTGCTAGATTGTTGGCTTAAAAGATGGAGGAAGGGGCCTTGAGCCAAGGAATGCAGCAGCTACTAGAAGCTGGAAAAGGCAAGGAAACAATTGTGCCCTAGAATGTCCAGAAGGGAAAGAGGCCTTGTGAACCCATTTTAGACTTCTCACCTCCAGAACCATAAAATAATAAGTTTGTGTGTTACAGGAAACAAATAGAAGGGTGATGGGTGGCAACAGCTTTATAGGCCTTAACCACATTAACACAGAGCTAGAGGAACAGCAGAGTTTCTGTACTACCCTCAGGAATACTTTGCTATTGGTATCATCACATTTCTTCATGCATGCATTCATTCATAAAATCCCCTTAGCTTATCCATCAATATTTATGGAGCAAGGCACTACATTAGACTTTTTCACCATCTCATTTAATCCTCACTACAATCCCGTGATGGGATCATAATTACGATTTATAGCAGCAGACGTCTACTGGGTGCCTCCACGTGTTCAGCAGTTCACATGCGTTATCTCACTTCATTCCTAGGAGGTTCCCAGGAGATCATTTTACAGACGAGGCAACTAGCATAAGGAGCAGGTAAGAAATGCACACAAGATTACACAGCAAGTATTATCGAGTGCGTATGACATTCGAAGTGCTGCGTTGAGGGCTTTACATGGATTAGTTCATTAAACCCAATGAATTAAATACTGTTATCATTCTGAGTTTTCACGGCAGGAGGAAATGGGACTCTGGGAAGCTCAATCGCTCACTGGAGATCCTGCAGGTTGAAAGTGGCAGAGCAGATTTGTGACTCCCAGTCTAGTGCTCTTGTCACTGGATTCTAACACTATTTGGTTCTGGAAGGTTGTCTTGATATATAGTAGGTTCAGCTTGTTTTCTTTAGAAAAGCAATAGCAGCAATTGGGTGGCATTAGACTAGCAAATATGCAACCCAAGCCCAGTACACATAAGGTTCCTAGGATGCTGAAGGGAAAAAGAGTCAGCTGGGAATAGGAGTGGCTCCTCTGGGCATGTGCTTATTTCCCAGATATCTGAGAATTGGAGCGTGGCCTGTGGAGACCCACCCAGCCAACAACTGGGCTCGCCACACCTTCCTCTTCCTAGAGTAGGCATTCAGCAGGTACTCGATAAATGGTGGTTGAATTACAGAAACATCAAATAAGGGAGAGATGAAGAGAAGGTCCGAAGAGCCCCACACCATGCCACATGCAACAAGAGGAGGGTCACTTGTTTTAGCCAGTGCCGGCTGGCCAGGCTCCAGTTACCTTTCCCAAGCCTTGGTCCAGGAGAACTTTCCCTTGACTTTGATGAAGACAAGTGGCCCACCAGCATAAACTGCTTTGGCACTTTGTAAAGCTTCTCCGAGCCCCCCGGGGCCACGTCCTCTTGCATAGCCAGCAGGGAGCGCTCAGACAGCACTGGGGAGTTGTTGTCATAAGGGGAGATGTCGCCGCTGGAGGCCTTGTTGGAGTCTGTAGATGAATGCCTCCCTCCCACGGAAAAGGAAACTTCCGACCGCAGCATGTCAGGGCTTCTGGCACAACGAGACAATTACAAATGTGTGAGTATGTTAACAAGTAGTGATCAGAATCAAACAATACGGCCGTTACACAAATGACGGAGGAGGATGCATGGACACAGGAGCTGAAAAAAAAAGACCAGTTGGAGCAATGTTCCAAGACATCTACATCCATGAGGTAAAAGTGTTTCAACGATACGGCCAGCAGAGGGCAGTAAAACCCAACAGATGTAACGGTAAAAGCCAATGGGCGAAGGCAGGGTGGGAATGAAACCGACAAGGAGCCCTGTATTTGCCAATGTGAATCGCTAAGTGCCTTAGGGACTCATTCCTGCTTCCATTTTTAAGTGAAAGTCTGATGCTCACTATCTATTAGGTAAGGATACACTAGTAGATAACTCTTTCACCTTCCTTAATATCCTGCATTAAAAATAATTCACATAAAACTATGGTTGACACTTTGCTTGAAGTTCATTGTGGCTTTAGGGACAACTTTTAATTCCCCCCAAAACACTTAGTGTAAGTAAATCTATCCTTCATGTGATGAAGATGATGATGCCACCGGTGGGAATAAGTGTTTCACGTATAAAGTGGCGACAAAAACAAATGTATGAAAATGTAGTCACTAGACTCCATTTTATTCAAATACATCTAAAATGATTCTGCAAGGTACTAGTGCTTTTACAAGCTGATATAATGTACTAATTAGTATACCATTATCATAGTCCTGTGTTCATGAGTTGTCACAGAAACAGAAATAACAGTGAAAATGTATGTGGAACAGGAAAAATGAGAACTTGAGGAAATGAAAAGAGCATGGGAAGTCTTACCTGGAAACATCTTTATTTTCTACCCTCCTCAGAACAGTGGCCCTGACAACATCTTGAAGGGAAACAATCACAGATTGATTAAAAGTTCCAGAACCTGCATCTCTTCCCCCTTACTTCGCTTCCCTTTACTAGTCTTTGCTCTCTTTTGGCTTAATTTTTCAAAACAAATCCTTTGTAATCTTAAAGAAGGTAAACACACGCCTGAGCAATACTTCCCTAACCAAATGGTTTTGTGCATGCAAACTGGAGGAATGCATTCACAGGGATCTTGCTTTGTCTGAGGTTTCCAGCAGGGGTTAGTATCCAGGAGAAAAAAAAAAAAAAAACATCCCAGCATCTGTGATACCACCACAGTCATAACTGAGGCAGCCAGGGTCTTGAGCACTCTTGCTGAGGACATTTACTACCGACATGGAATAAAGAAGCCCCTTCCTTGCTTCCTATTTGAACTCATATCACATAATTTTATGGGAAGGAGCCAGAGGACTGCCATGAGGATGATTTTCCAGATCTTTAGGCCACCAATTTCTTCAGGAAAGTGGTGAGAGGGCGATTATTTAACCACCCAATCTAATTAAAGGGGAAAAAGTCTTCCTCATTCTAGCTGAGAAAACACAAAAGAAAATGAATAGACACTTGTCTGTTATCATGGGCTGTCACTGGTTAAAGAAAGTTTATTATGAAAATGAGAAAAATCGCATGTGTTGTTCTGGAAGCTAATATGGCTATGAGCTCAGAATCAGTATTCTTTGTTCTGATTAGGGCTAGACATTTTATTACTGGGATAATTTTGTTTGTTTTCCCTGTTAACATTTTTCCAGTCATCAATAAAAATGTCTTATGTCTACTCAGTAAAAATATATGTCATATTTTTCTATCAATAATAGTGAGTACATAAAGCCTTATCGTACAGGATGACTTAGAGAGTCAACTCATTAGCTAAACCAAAACAAAATCAGTGCTACCAATGTTTTATGTTTTTCCCACTCATATTGGGAGGAAAGTTTTGGAAAGGTCATATTTTAGCTCACAGAGAGCCCAATAATTCTCTTATGTCTTGCTCATCCATATTACAACCCATGTAGAACAGAATACATTCAACAAAGTGTTGTAAGTTGAAGATTTAGCCAGGAGTTATGTGCATAAAGATACTTGATGGAAGAAATATCCCTTAAGTTTTGGTACTAGGGACATCTGGGCTACTGAACGAGTAGGTTATTTTTACCCTAAGGAGCCATGAATCATGTAATAAATAATGTATTTCTGTCTCCAATGTTTGCTAAAAGGCTCAGAGAATTAAGGCTCCAGTTGAGTCAGTGTTTTGAAGCTTAGGGATACCTTTGTGAGTTTTGCATCCCAAGTTCATCTTATCACTGTTTTGTATCGTTTTCCTTTCCCTAACATTTCAAATTACTTATAATATCTCTAATTAATTACTTATTATATTGTTTCACTTTACATATTTTTCAAGCTGTTTCAAAAAATTTTTGGACTGATGTGCAGGCAGGGGAAATCATACCTACATTGATTGTTGGGGGATGCTGAAAAGGCAGTATGCCTCATGAAAGCATTTAGTTGGTGAAAACAACACAAAATCAAAGACAATAATAACAACAAAATTAACTGAAGTTGCCACATCATTTGTTCCTTAGTTTTAATATCTCTGATTGGATCTGATTAAGTAGAGCTGAGAGAGGAGGAGGCAGAGGGCCACTGTGCCTTGTCCCTTTCCTCTATTCTTTAGGTCTGCAAGATCTCTTTGAGTGGTTGTGAAGTGTGCATCCCGGGGTGGAAGTTTCTGTCTCACCTGGGAACTTGTTGGGAATGTCAATTCTCCAGCTCCATTCTGGACCTACTGACAGGACTGGCTACATCATTTGTGGAGCCCAGTGCAAAATGAACATGTGAGGCCCCATGTTTAAAAAGCATTAAGCATTTCAAGATGGTGACTGCCAATCAGTAAACTAAATGTGGGCTGCTTCTGAGTGTGGAGTCACAGTCCTGGAAGCCAGTTCTGGATATTAAAAGGGAAACTCAGGGTGGGGCCAGCAAATTGTTTAAAGAAGCCCTCCAGGTGATTCTGATGCATGGGAATGTTTGGGCATCTCTGGTATCCAAACATTACTTTCCTCTCTCATTCTGCATATGTGACAGTGGGCTAAAGGTCTGCTAAGAGCCAAATCAGGAAGGAAACCAAAGATGGTGGCCAAAACTGCAGCATTGGCTGGCCTGGGAGTGAATGTGGTGGTCCTGACCTTGGGGTGGCTGAGGCCACAGCTAGGAGAAGGACGAAGAGTGTCCCCATCCCAGCTGATTCCTGGACTTCCTCTGTCTGCCTTAAGCAGGATCCAGACAACTGAATGTAGGGTAGACCCATTGTGGATCAGAACATGTTGAGGTGAAACAGGTGTAGGAAGGGCCAGTGTAGTGTTCTCTGCTCTTTTGGTTCTGTCTCCTAAGTCAAGCCACTGAAGTGACCTCCATCAGGGGAGGAACCACGAGAGGTGGCTGAAGCAAATCCCTGGAGGCAGAGGTAGATGAGGTGTCTCATAGTTGACACAGACTTTGAACCTCCTGGGGATGGCTGGGGTCACAGCCAGGGACATACACAGAAGGAGCATCTAATGAGGGATGATGTCGTCTTTTCAAAATCCCCCCAACCCCCAGTGTATCCCAACCATGGGAGGAGACACAGTGTAAGTACACATGGCAAGCACTTTGGGAAATATATTTATGTGAAATATCCCCTTGGCCTGTGAGGAGAGTAAAAGTTAATATTTATACAGAGTTAATTATGTGGTAGGCACTGTACTAAGCTACTGTTAACAACACTCCTTTTTCCTGACCTGAGTCTGGGATTGAGTGAAAGAAATAACGAGCTGACTGAATACTGAATACCATGCTCTCTAGCAGCAGAGGCAGTTGGGGTTGGGACCCTTCTATAATTTATTTACTAAAGAGTATTCAACATCATTACAAATCAATAGTAAAATACTCTTTCTTAGAGTTAATGGCCTTTTAAAATGTTTAAAATATTTCCCTATCATTTTCTTAGCAGAGGTCAGAAAGTGGCAGCTAAATTTGCCTAAGAACCTGTGTCCAAGAATTATCTGCCCACATGAAAGACTGATTAAAAAAGAATGTTTTATTCACTCCTCAGGACTCTCATAACAACATAGGCAGTTCATAGATTTAAAAAAAATTAGTGTCATTCTATTGTTTTATATCTGTCAGAAGCAAATCCAGGATCAACATATACACATATATACATACCCAACACACATATATACACACCACACACATATACATATGCAGACATAAATATACATATACATGCATAGACATATACACACATATACATATTCACACACAAACATATAAACACACGCACACAAATATTACAGACATGTACACATATATACACATATTACATATACACATACATGCAACTATACATGCATATACATATACATCCACTTAGGCAATAAATACAATTGGAAGTAAAGACACAAACAGAGGGAGAGAATAGGATTGCTGAGTGGAGGCTGGAGTCTGGAGAAATTTCCAGAGACTTGGAAGCAGAACTGTAAGGGCCTTTCAGAGCATATCTGTCTTACAATGGGGGCTGGGCATCCAGTCACTGTGGATACCTTCATTATACACCTGTGCTTCCTATGTCTGTCCGTTTTCCATTTTCCACTTCTAAATCTTTCTATTCTATCCAAAGTTTCTGACATATTTCTAAGTTTATGGAAGCTATTGTAAAAGCAGCTTCAAATATATAAATCAGGTACAATCTATAAAGTTCTGTAAGATTTTCCATATAAAAATCACAAATTAAAAAACAAATTCTTATAATCCAGAAATTCTGGAAGAGGACAGGGTGTGAATAAATCCAGATGCAGTGTCGTGGAAATGTGGATGGTAAAAGTATATAGGAAAAGAAATTTCTCTGAGCCTGAAACCTAGAGATGAAAGTGAGAAAAGAAAGAAAAACTACCTTTTAGGTTACAACTATCAGAGAAGTGGTTGTCTGCCAGGACCGGGGTGCCCTAAGGGTGGCTAAAACCCACTATTGTGTGTCAGCTCTGGGGGCTCCTTGAGTGGTCATTATCTTCCTACAGACCAGTTCCAATTAGCAGCAATCTAACTTCTGAACACTGGTGGAGAAATGAGCCCAGGAGGAGGGGTTTTAGTGATTTTCCACAGTACACTCAATGTCAAATCTGGAAAACCATACCATCCTTTGGGTATGTCCAAAAAATGAGATAAGCAACCACAATATTTTCTCTCAGATTTGACTCTAGGATAATCCAATTCTAAGAAGATAGTTTTGAGTTCAGGATTCCAAATAAAGGCATTAAAATACTTGTGTATCTATTTACATGAAATATTTACTCTGACCGGTGAGTCACTAGATGAGGAATAGTCTAAAAGCACGTAGTGGCCTCTCTGTATGTCTTGGAGTTTGATGGATTGAGGTTCAGAATGTTGGGTGGATGAGCTGGCAGTTGACATGAGTTGGCATCCAAAAGTGCCTGGTGGCTTCTCTTTCCAGTCTCAGAGCATCATGGATTGAGGTTGGATGGACAGGTCACCAGTCTACATGGGTTTGCCTCCATGCGTGGAGGCTTTCCCCATTAGACTCCCAAACCCCAAGACCATCCACAGCATGCATGGCCAGTCTCAGCTAACCAGACAAGCAAGGGATGGGCATGGAGAGCGAGTCATATTCTCACCCTTAGCTGGTCCCTCTGGGTCAGGGCGTAAACATACTGGCAGGGTACTGTGGGCAGGCCTGCACTGCAGCCAGAAGCAAAGAACTTGTTTTGGGGACAAATGGAAAACTCCGGTTCAATCACCAGATGGGGCTCACCCAGCACCTTGCTGAACTACCCCAGCAAGAAGAACCGTGGACATTTCAAATGTGTGTTCGGTTCATCCATGGCTTAATCTTTTGACTGATAAGTTCCAGTCTGTTGGAACTGAAAGGATTATATCATCCATCTTGGATTATATCAGTGGTATTTGGAAAGGAATCCACTGCTGGAGCAGCTTTGGAATCATGAAGGATGTTCACATTAATCACCATAAGTTCTGCAAAGCCTCCCTTATGCAGATTGCTAGGGATAAAGGTGCCCTATTTCAAAAAGGAGCTGACATGGCTCTAAACTCCTCAGTGGATGATGAAGCTAACACCCTGGGCACAAGGCTTTGGTGAAATTTCTCCCCTAATTTTTAGTCCTTATTAATTCCCTCCTAATATCCCTGGCATATGGAACATTTACGACAGATGAAGATAAGACAGTGTTGTCTTCATTATTTAGTGGTCCTGATAAAAAACATCTTCAAATTAACATTCTGCAAATTTATAAAGAAGATGTGAATCACAGTAAAAGTATGAGGAAGGAAGGGGTGATGTGATACATTTTCCCTTCCCTCCATTTTGAATGGCTTTCCATAGAAGGCATATGCATACTTTTTGGAATTTTTCATTATGGAATCCCCTATTCCACATAAGCTTTTTCTAAAACTGGCTGGAAGGCTTTCTTGAATGGAGTGTGTGTGTTGGGGGAGGGGGCAGGGGCAGTTAATGCTTCAAATTTCCAGGGTATTGAAGCCAACAGCTACCGCCACTCAATAGGACTCTGCTGGTAAAGTGAGATTTCTTGTCTCTGAAAATTTCCTGAAACGCTTTCTGATTTGAAAAATCCTAATAAAAGAAAATCAGAAATTATCCATCTCGTAACACACCATAGATTTGTGAAAGAAGGTATTTTTAATGATGAGCTTTGAAAGATTAAAAGAAATGATCTATGTCATATTTATTTAATAAGTTAAATGAGATACCTTTAAATTACAAGAAAGCCTAATGCTCCCCCAGAATGAAGAAGGCAGATTTGTCATTCAGTAGGATAAACCTCTAGCTAAACAATACAATTATTTTTCAGTTCTGAAATTTTATTTTTTTCAGATTAGTACAGATCTTCAGGCATGGCCCTGATAACACTAGCCACCAGTTTTGCTAATTTTTAAAATTAATTTTTTTCAGTAAAATCTTTGTGAAGGCCACTAACAGAATTACCACAATGAAATTTAAATATATATACCTGAGTTTAGTTCATCCATATCTGCCTTCTCTCCAAGTGCAGTTAAATTTGTTCTATTTTGATCTTGTTTCTAGAGTATAGAAGGGAAGATACTTTACTTCGTCTTATTTAATTAATATTCTATTTCTGGGAAGCCCCTGAGGCTTCTTTACATGTTTTCTCAAGCCTATATTTAAAAATTACAAGACCTGTTATTGAAACTACTTACTGTATCACAGATGATCTGAGCTCTGCTGAGCTCTCCTGAGCTCTGGATTTAGGGGAGATTTTCACATTAATCATGCTCAGTTCTGCAATGCATCCCTTATGGAGAACTTAGGGACCCGAGATGCCTCAGGCAAAAGAAAACTGTGCACCTCTATATACATGGTTTTATGTATAAGTTTTTGCCCAGAACATCAAAGCAGTTGAAAAATATCGAAAAACTGAAAAGCAGATACATTTAAACGTATAACATTTATATTAAATTTAAGTGTTTTATTTATGCCCAAACAGAATTTCCTAACTATTTTATTCCAGGTTAATTAATTAAAATTTATTTAGGATTCTCACTTGATCCAGAGAAACTGTCAAACATAGCAATTCTCTCAGTTGGAACCAAGATAAACAAAGTAGATTTTGAAAATCTTGCTTTGGGAGCTGAGACACAAGATCGCTTGAGCCCAGACAGTTGAGGCTGCAGTGAACCATGGTGGTGCCACTGCACTCCAGCCTGGGTAACAGAGCGAGACATTGTTTCAAAAAATAAAAATAATAAAATATGACTTACAAGTTGCATCCATTTAAGGCAGCAGCACGTATTTTACCTTTTGCTTCAGGTTCTACTATGACTAAGCATGGCTAGTATTTTTTAATTTTTGATATTTTCTTCAAACATTTCTGGCATTAGCTTGGATTTAAAAAAGAATATCACATTGCAATATAATCAATTTTGATGGCTGAGTTTTCCAGCATCCCCTTAATGTCTGTGTCTAGGCACTTGCCTCTCACTAAGTCCCAGTTCTACTGTGATTCTTTTGTTATACTGCAAATACCCACATTTAACATATGCTGTCTTGTTTGATTAACCTTCCATTCTTATCCTGTATTTCCTCACATCCTTAAATCAAAGGGTAGGGGAACTGTTTTAAGTACCTTTGAAGAAAAGAGCATATATAATGCTAGTAAATATACCTGACCTGTGTGTGTGTGTGTGTGTGTGTGTGTGTATGTATATATATATATATATTTTTTGAGACGAAGTCCCTGCTCTGTCACCCAGGCTGGAGTGCAATGGTGCACTCTCAGCCCAGGGTTCAAGCAATTCTCCTGCCTCAGCCTCCTGAGTAGCTGAGATTACAGGCACCTGCCACCACGCCTGGCTAATTTTTGTATTTTTAGTAGACACGGGGTTTCACCATGTTGGTTAGGCTGGTCTTGAACTCTTGACCTTGTGATCTGCCCGCCTCGGCCTCCCAAAGTGCTGGGATTACAGGCATCAGCCACCGCGCCTGGTCTATATATATATATTTTTCTAAAACTGGCTGGAAAGGCTTTCTTGAATGGAGTGTGTGTATTGGGGGAGGGGGCAGGGGCATGTAATATACATACATATATATATATCATCTATATATATTATCATCTATCTATATATATCTATATATATATCATCTATATCTATCTATCTATCTATCTATCTATATATATAAAATGAAAGTCTGGTTTTCTTTTTTACTAGAGACAAGGTGTTTCTCTGTCGCCCAGGTCAGAGTGCAATGGCACAGTCTTGGCTCACTGTGGCCACAAAATCCTGGGCTCAGGCGATCCTCTCACCTCAGCCTCCTGAGTAGCTGGGAGTACAGGCATGAGCCACCATGCCCAGATAATTTTAAAATTTTTCTTTCATAGAGACGAGATCTTGCTATGGTGACCAGGCTGGTCACAAACTCCTGGTCTTGCATTCTTAGTCATAAAAATCTCTTCTAATCTCCCTCTGGCATCCCATTTTGGTTGAAGCCAAACATTTAAGCAGACAAGCATGAGAAGAAACAAGGAATTATCCTTTAACTCCTCCAGTACCAATGTTGCATAAAGAAGTGAAAAACTCAAATCAAAACAAAACATTAAATTCCCAAATATCACTAAATGTTTGCTCTTTCAAAACAGAAGTTATAATAAATATTTTCTTGTTCTTGGTTTTACACTTTTTTGAAAACTTGTTTCTTTTCCCCTCGAAATAAAATCTTGTGCAGTTTCCACTTGGCCTCACAGGAATGTAAAGCTTTATTTAGGTATGTGAACTGGTGGCAGAGGACAGAAGCTTCAGGGAAAAAAAAAATCAAAGGGTTAGAATCAAATATAGGGCTTTGCTTTTAGACACAATGCCACAACTTAAAGTGAATGAGTTTTCTTTTGTGTCATATTGCCTGGGAGGTTGCTATCTTATGAAAACCAAAGTAGAATCTAGTGATGCACAAATCTTTGGTAAGTAGTTATAAATGAATAAATTGGTGAAGTTCGAAGTAACCGGAGAGTAACTGTTAACATTTATTAAGCATTTATTATAAACTAGACTATATTCTAAGAGCATAATTCTGTGTTCAGGTTGGTGCTACTTTTTATCTCTAGTTTACAGATGAGGAAACTGGAGAGAGAGAGAGAGAGCCCAAGAGAGAGAGAGCCCGCACGCATGAGAAAGAGTGAGTGTGCATGAGAGAGAAAGAGTGCGCGCGCGCAAGAGATTGATTAACTCTTAACTAATATACTCAAGACCGCACATCTAATACCAACAGAAATGGAATTCAGACTCAGGCAATCTGGCTCTGGATCTGAAACGGTAACCAGTCTATTAAACTACACAAGCATGTGTTATTGACAGATAACTAACTATAAAAACATGTGTTACTGATGGATAATTGACTTGCCAATGCAGGCAGGACCATCTGGCAGTTTGGGGTACTGTAATTTACTATAATTTAGCTTTACAGTAATCTATTGTCACTGCTTCTTGACTTAAGCACCAACCCTCAGCCTGCCACTTAAAGACGTCTACCCTCAGTGCTGGCCAGCCTCTTTATTGTGCCTCCAGCTAGCCAACATATTTACTGTTACGTCCAGATCCTTTTCAAAGCTCCCCAAATATCCAGGCCTGTTTATATATTCCACAGTCTTCAAAGTTCACTGCAAATCCTTCCTCTTCTCAGAAGCCATCTCTGAGACTTCAAATCACATCTCTTTTTCTTCTCCAAGCTCCAAGTAGATTCATGGTCTGGAGCATTGGTTCCCTTCCTTTGTCAACACAAGGATGCCTTTTTAATGTCAAAAATCACCCGACTCAAACTCCCATGTGATAGTAAATTTGTGATATCCAATGTGGTGGATCTAAGCTAGAGGTTCCTAGCCTTGGTTGCTCATTAGAATTGTGCAAGGAACTTAAAAAAAATCCCAATGTCCAGATTGCAGCCTATGAAAATGAACCAGAATCTCTGAGGGGTGGCCCAGGCATAGCTGTTCTTCAATCTCCCAGGTTATTACAAGGGGCTAGTGAGTCTGAGAGCCAGTGGGCCAGCAACTATTGTTTTGTATTCTACCCTTGGAGGCCTCCTCCAACAAATAGGAAAGCTCTTAAAGGCAATAATATGCTTTGATATTTTAAGCTCTTTAAACTCAAAGTATGGATCATGGACCAGTAGCATCAGCATCACTTGGGAGCTTGATAGAAATTCAGATACATATACCACCTCCCTGAGTCCTACTGATTCAGAGAGCATTTTAACAAGATCTCCTGGTGATACCTATGCATAGTAAAGTTTGGGAAGAATGAGTGAGTGAGTTTAAAGAATAAAAACACTATCTACTTTGGGAGGTTGAGGTGGGAGGATCACAAGGTCAGGAGTTCGAGACCTGACCAGCATAGTGAAATCGTGTCTCTACTAAAAATACCAAAATTAGCCGGGCGTGGTGGTTCGCACTTGTAATCCCAGCTACTAGGGAGGCTGAGGCAGGAGAATCACTTGAACCCAGACAGCTGGAGGGGTAGAAATCTCAAGCCTCAAAAAGCTACTAAAGGTAAATATTTATCAATGTATGCATTTTTACTTCATGACATCATTATCAGCCTTCTGGGCTGTTCCTTGGCTTGTATGTAGAGGAACACAAAAACCAAATACTGTCTTCTCCTTCTAAGTAAGTCTTCTCCCAAGGTTTTCTGTTCACTGATAATGGTAGCCCCTGACATACACAGAGCTCCTATGGGCTCACTCTTCTTTTCTTGGAAGCCCTGACACTCACCTAAGATCTTGGTTTAGGGTCTTCTCACCTACACCTTACAATTCTACTTCTTACTCTTAAGGATAGGGAACAGAAGCGGCTGGATAATTATACAGCTTGGGATGGGCTTACATGGTTCTTCATTTTCCTAATAGAAGAGAAAGCTTTGCTTTTTTACCATGGCATTTATATGCAAAGAGCATATTTGAAAACCATGTAAAAATAACTTCTATCAACTCTTCATTAAAGTACAATATTTATCTAATAATGCCACACAAAAGTAGAAATTTGGCCAGGCAAAAATCAGTGGTTTTCTTCAAAAATGTATGTTTGTAGCTTTCCCACACAGTATCAATCGTGTAAGTGCAGTTTAATGAGGGGGCTCATAAATAGAAATGCCACCATATCCATTTTCTGCACAAGGGAGGGAAATAAATGAGTTCATTAAAATTATGGTGGTGCATAATCTGCTGAAAAGAAAAGCCATTTGTTAATATAAATTAGAACTTATACCTTGATGAGGGTTAGAATTCTAGGAAAAAATTAAATGTAAGCCTAATTCTCTGATATGAAAAGCAAGACCATAAAATACTAGCTCGTCTACACAATTTGAATATAATTTTATTCACTCATGGCTCTTGGGGCTTGAATCCAGGTCTTACTTTCACAGAATTTGTTCTTATTTGATCAGAATTTAGTCTCATTTGAATCAGAATTTGGTCTGATAATGATTGGCACAGGCATAGATTTTTTAAAGTACGTCTAAAAGGATAATCCAATTAAAATATCTTCCCTGCTAAGCTGGAAATGGAGCGAAGCTGAATTTAGCTGTGCTATCAATGTAATGACCTGGGAAAGAAGGAGGCTGAACAACGTGGAATTCCTTTTCACCAAATTTCTCTAAATAATATAATTTTTTAAGTATCTGAAATAATCATAAGTGAAATTAATTTATCAAATTTAACACCAGTATATAGGAATAACTTAACATGTGTTCCTGTTTATAGGAGACCGTCAGTTAAGATGTGCCATTTTATTTATTTATGTATTTGTTTATTATGAGACAAAAGCTCGCTCTGTCACCCAGGCTGGAGTGCAGTGTTGCGATCTCGGCTCACTGCAACCTCTGTCTCCTGAGTTCAGGTGATTCTCCCATCTCAGCCTCCTGAGTAGCTGGGATTACAGGTGCTTACCACCACACTTGGCTAATTTTTGTATTTCTAGTAGAGACAGGGTTTCGCCACATTGGCCAGGCTGGCCTTGAACTCCTGACCTGAGGTGATCTGCCCACCTTGGCCTGCCAAAGTGCTGGGATTACAGGCACGAGCCATTGCACCTGGCCAAGGTGTATCATTATTTCATATGACTAAGAAAAAATGCTATGCATTACATTAGGAGCTTGTCATTGGTTATAAAATTAGTTTCAATTTCAGAGATGATAAGGCATGGGAGAAATGTGTCTTAGAACTGTTGAAATTCAGTAGATTACAAGTATAACACAAGTGAAAATTTTATAAGAGCATAGCAACAACTTTTCCTGTCACAAATTTATGATTTGGTGTTATGGTGGTGATACTACTCCTGGTTAATGATACTATATTTTGCCCTTTACGAGTTATGCCAAATGCTCAGCATCCCCAAACCCTCTGCCTCTGCAGCAAAGACTGGAAGTAACCATAAATCCGACTAATAAAAAAATTCTGTGCTCCTCCTTTGGGGACAAACAATGGCAGCAAGCCATAGCCTACAGCATGGCTTGCATTTTACTCATTGCAAACATGAGTGCATGTAGAGACCCATGTGTATTTTTATCAAAATAATACTAGCTATAAAAAATGGGAGAGCCAAAAGGGTGTACACCTGTAATTTCAAGTGGGCACCTAGGCCTGTGCTAAGGTCGGTCTTGTGTTTGATAATGGGTTACCCCCCACTGGTAAAGCTGCACGAGTAAGATGCATCCAGGCACAGCCTTAAGGGCCCCTACACATGCTTATCAGAATTCTAGAAGTAGAATCATTGACGTGCGTTATAGTCTCTTGCCAGTGATTTAGTGCTTTTTCCCTGTAAACACAGTCAAAAGGACCTTTAAGGCCAAAGAAGGCTGAAAATGAAACGAAGTCTTGTAAAGTGGTGTCTAATTTGGTAAGTGGATTGGTGGGACTGAAGTATTTTCTGGTTAGATGGACTGATCAGAATTGCCAGAAAGTTGCCAAAATTCCACTTCAGGTCATCCTGCATGTAGTTGTGTAAACCTTTCCAATTTCTCAGAAATGGAAATAGAAATCTCCAATGTGGCTTTAGAAGATGGAAAACTGGCATACTCACGATGATTGGGAAGCCTTTCTTCTGAGTAAATAGTCCACGACATCAGGATCAGTCTCTAACAGGCTGATCAGCACTTCATTCTGAAGATCTGGAGGAACCTGGAGGAGACAAATGTTGAGGCATAAATAAAACCGTTCCAGAAATAGGCAAAATATGGTCATTGACAACTTTACTGTAGCATAAAACAGAGCCCTAAAAGTTGCAAGAGAGCAGAGTGATTTGCTGGTTAAAACCAAACCTATGCCAACCCAGGCAGCTGCTTTAATTCTTAGGACCAACTGGATGATTATCAAATAGTCATATTCAATCCAAAGTGTCACCCCTCATATGCCTGGAGATACAACTGAACCACTTGGATGCCTTTATTGCTTAGGCTAGATTTTCTTGGTTTCGAATAAGGAAAATATCATGGTTAAGAGAAATAGTGTTCATAATTTATTGCCCAAATTGGGATATTTTCTAGAGTTCACATTTATAATTATGCGAAGACAACAGACATAAATAATGACTGTATTGGGAAGTTCTGGAATATCTGATCAGTTTATTAAGAGGGCAGGCCCTTGAGTCAGACTGACTCAGTTTCCTCATGTGTAAAATGGGGATAACAATAGTACTCACCATGAAGCATTGCTGTGGTGATTAAATGACTTATTATATGTTGAGACTTTAAAGCAGTACTTGGTCAATGGTAAATACTCAAAAAATCACTGGCTACTACATTCGCACATGTCACTGTTATTCGGTGCCTGCCTTCACTCCTTTCTTGCACCTGGTCCATCAACAATTAAAAGTTTCTCACTTTGTAATTTGTTAGGCATCCACTAGAGTTCTATAGATGAGCATCATATTTTTCTCTAAGCCTAATCCATCCACAGTACATTAGAAGACAGCCTCACAACCCCAAGTTATCTGTGTGGAAATGTTCTATAAGAGATAATTGAACCCAGCTCTGACTTGTGGTTTCTTATTCTATAGAAGCTGATAGGAAGCTCAAACTACTGAGAGAAAATAAAATTTCAATCTGATTCTCTCATGAGCTCAGAGAGAAGACTTTTTAAAACCGCAGGGACAAGTCTTCTGAAAATAAGTGGTTGGTGGAAGAATTTGCTTCTTGCTTCTTGCAGAACTCTATGGTTCTTGGGCTCTGAGAATCTGGAAACAATTTTATTAATAAAGACAGGGATGAGAAAGCAAGGAAATGCATTCCATCTCTTAGAAATCTGTTCCTCCTACTTCATCATGAATCTTCATTAATGACATTGCTAACTTTTAATCTCACAAGCTCAAAATCTCAGAGTTGTACTAAAGCCTCTCTGCATCCCCTCTCCTCCCCATTCAGAGCCAGGAGGCCTACTAGACTTCATCTCTGTTACTTTTTATCTCCCTTTTCCATTGCAACTGCAGTGACCTAAGTTCAAGTTCTCATTAGCCCTTTTGTAGTGGTCATCTGTTAGTCATAAAAGCCTCCATTTCCCTCCTCTTATAACAGTTATGCCCCAAGTTCCCTCTGGAAGACAAACTGCTACCCAACCCTTAGCTCAAGGGTGAAGTGTGCATCTTAGTCTAAGCCTATTGAGCATTCCATTCCCAGATTATCATAGTTGCCTGAGCAATGGGCATGCGACTCCATCAGAGGCAATGAAAAGCCTGGAGGTTTTCCCTGAGACTTCTAAGAGAGGATACAGGGCTTGTATCCATATGAGGCCTGATGATTGTGCCGACAATTGAGCAAACAATACCAAGTACTGGAGAGAGAAAAAAGGGATGTCTTGATATCATTTGAGTCCTGGGACAAACTATGTCTGAAGCCATATTTTCTTGTGGATTGTTCAGCTATGTTAGCCTTCAAATTACTTAAGTTAGTTTGAGTTTTTCATTGCAAAGAAAAATACGTACTTGATGAACCTTTGATACCACAGCTTGCTAATTTGTATGCTATTTCCTCAACATGTGCATCGTATTTCTTCCCTACGTGTTTGTCAGAATGCTGTGGTCAACATACTCACTTACTGGAAACTCTTTTTATCCCCATGGCTGAAGCCATCCACTTGCTTGTTCTCCTCAATCTGTCATTCCCATCTTCTCCCCTAGCAGTCATCCCACACAAACTCTACTTCAGCACCACTGTGCTTCTCCCTTGGGTCTTCTCCTCCCTCCCTTCCTTTCATTCATTGCATAAATGTTGAGTGAATGCTTCCTGAGTGCCAGGTACTAGATGCTGGGAATTCAGTTACAAACCAAATAAACAAGAATCCTTGTCTTCATGAAGCTGATAACAAACACGGAAAGACAGGCATTAAATATACAAGGAAAACACAGAGAAACAAAAGGCAAAAAGAGACAATGGGAAATACCGGGGAAGATGCAGTTTTAAATAGGATGGTCAGGTCCTAGAGATGCTCACATTTTAGCAGAAAACTGAAATTGATGAAGGAGTTGGAGAAAATCATTCCAGGTAAAAGGAAGGAAAAGAAAACCAATGATAAAGGTCTTGAGTCAAGAGTGATGAGGAGGCCTGTGAGGCTGAAAGAGAGGCAAGAAAGGAGGTAGGTGGTAGGAAGGAGTCATGGGGCCAGGACCAGATGTCACAGAGTCTTATGGGTCATGATAAGGACTTCTGCTCTTACTTGAAGTGGGTGGGGATCCACTGGAGATTTTGAACAGATGACTAACATGAAGCATCATCACTCTGGCTGCTGAGTTGAGCATAGAATACGTGGAGGAAGAGATAAAGCAAGGAGAGCAGAGAGGGGCTGCTGATCTATCCAGAGAAGATGGTGCGTCCTGAAGTAGGACAGTGAGATGATGAGAAATATTTCCACCATGGAGATAGTGAAGATAGAGGTGATAGCATTAATTTATTGGATGGAGAGAGAGAGCGAGAAGAGAGGGAGAGGGAGAAGAAATGATGACTTCAATGCTTGGGCCTAGGCAACTAGAAAGATGGGGTTGCTGTTGACCAGTTTGGAGAAGCTGCAGGAGGATACGTTTGGGGATCAAGTTTTGGAGTGTAGTTTTGATATGATAATGTTGAGAGGTCACAAGACATCCAAATGAAGGAAATATCTTGTAGATAGTTGGCAATAAGGATTCAGAGTTCATAAGAGAGGTCTGGGTTGGACATAGACATTTAAGAGACACATATAGATAGTATTTAAAGCTCAGTGACCAGCTGCAGTGGCCTAGAATGAAAAGGGAGAGAAGAGAAAGGGCAGGACATTTAGGTCAAGGGTGAGATTATCTATTCTCTTACTGTATAAAGTAAAGTAAACAGAAAGACATCATTTTTACTGTATTTTTTTTTCAAAGATCATTACTCAACAGCCATGTACTATTATAACAGTTTTTTTTTTTTTTAAAAAAGGTAACACCTAAGGGGTGAAAATGAGAAGAAAGAGAACTCATTTTTTTTAATGAACAGCAAAGCAAAAAATAATGTAGGACAAAAATGTATATCCCGATCTCTTTTTTAGATGAAACTTCCATAAACAAATTAGGAAAAGTACTTGCATTTCCATCCAGTTAGTTTAATTTAAAATTTGCTAGGCTTAGACATGTACATTTTGCTCCAAGCACGAATCCATTCCCATTTGAATTTAAAGAATAAACAATTGGAGTGCAAGCCCTTCAGAGTGGTGCAAACATGACAATATTAATTCTTTGAGAATATGTGGTATGTCTAAGATAAATTATCAACTTGGATGCATTATTAGTATAGGTTTCAGAAAGTGTCATTACTTAAAAAGTAACTTTCCATACATTTTTGTTAAGCTAGTCTGCAATTCAGAGGTTTTCCTCATTCAACTAGGCTTGACTCTCAAGCAATCATAATTATTGAGGTTCTTTTATATAGCATATATGATTCTTACTTGGTAACAAATGCAAATTGAAAAGGTGACAGTTATAAATCTATCTATAGTTTCCTTTTAAAAGGCCCATGGTACCATTTTGGCTTGGAGATACTATTTACAAATAAATAAAAAAATATAGTTTAAACTTCTTATATCAGGGACCTGACCATCCTATTTAAAACTGCATCTTCCCCAGCATTTCCTTCCTGTATTACAGGAAGGCAGATAATATTTCCTATGTATTATGCAAAACTGACTACAATATATATAATTCATTAGTTCAATTAATTTATTTCTAATCCATTTTGCTACAGAATGATTTAAGGCAGCTTCAAAATATATGTGATTAAACCACATCTAAAAAAATAAAGTAATGGTTCAGAAAATTGGGGTCAGTGGGAAAATGAGGTAAGAAATTTGAAATGATGCCTGGAACTGATTTTTTAATGTTCATATAACAGCACCCAGTACTGTTTTCCTATAATTCCTCTAATTTTTGCCTACAACTACACATTTCATTTCCTAACATTTAATAAAAATTTCAAACTACTGGCTCAGTTAAATTGGATGAACATTTGTTTCTCTATTAATTTAGGTACTTATTGGAGAAATAAAACTCAAGTAAATAAACTGATAGGAAACAGCAGCTTGAAATAAGTAAGAAAGAAATAACCAGGTAGATCATTGACTTAAGCATACTTTTTCAGAAATTAGGATGCTGTAAAAAAAAAAAAATCTGAGGCAACAGCCCCTGAAGTCCAGTTTGCGCTCTAACGTTTATAATTAATATAAACTTGGACACATCAATCACCTTCTTTAGGATTCTGTTCCCACATCTGAAAACATGCATATTCATTTTCCTTAATGGGGGTGTTATGGAAATCAAAAGGGCTAAAAAAAATTGAAAATAGATTACCAGTTGCAAAGAGATTTAGCAATAAGGTGGTTTTTAAAAAAATTATACTTTAAGTTCTGGGGTACATGTGCAGATCGTGCAGGTTTGTTACATAGGTATACATGTGCTATGGTGGTTTGCTGAAATGGCTAAAAATAATAATAATCTAAAATCACCCAGGATCATGGTCTGCATGTGTTATGTTGCCCTTGTCTAGATGTTTCTCTCTGCTTATCAGTGGTACCAATGTCATGCTGCAGCACAATCTTCTTGCTACTCATTTCTAGAGTGGGAAAATACATTTTCTTTCCCAACTGAATATCATCAGAATTTTTCTATGTTCTTAAGCTATTTTTCTTATCAATACAAAAACTCCAAAACTGAAAAAGATAGCTCAATAATTAACGTTCACTTTCTGCTTCTGGGATTTTTGTATATAGCAAAATGGGAACTAAGGAGAAGGACAGTGAAATACATACTACATTAAAAAAAACAACAACAAGCAATTTTGCATGTTAAAAAGAAGAAACAAACCCAGCCCAAAGTGATTCTTCATTTACAATTCATTGTTTCACATCAAAATCTCTACTGGGTTTTAGTCAACCATGTAGCAATTCTAGATATTTTCTAAGGGTACCATTTATGGTTGTGTTTATCTGGAGACTCAACTCCTTAGATTTTAATGAGTTCCTTCAAAGCATAATGCTATTCCAAAAATCAAAAGAACTTTGGCCTCTTCTGCTTCAGAGAAAAAAAAATGTAAACACTGCACATATGAAAGAATAAAACTGTCACAATTAAAATCTACCCAATCAAATTAAAAATGAAACCTTGAATTATTGCCTAGGGTATAATTGCTATGAGGTAGTTTATTCCATAAACCACTGAGAGAGAAAAATGGTACAAGTTTTCTTCATTTACTAAATCACCTCAATAAACCATTAAGGGCTTTCCAAAGAGCTATTCCCAGGACCCAGCCCTACTGCACTTGTCACTGGGTGTTCCACACCAATCCACCACTTTGCACTTGACGAAGAAGGGTGCTTTGGCATTTAAAACCCAGCAAAAGTAAATATCACTGGAAATCACGATGGCATTTTATAGTTAACGAACACACTAAAAGAAATCACTTTGGCCGTTTATAGGAGCAAAAGCTCAAAGGACAGGCCCAGCTTAGAATCTTTGGTGTGGCTCTGTTGTGATAGGTGGTTTAATAATTTAAGGGGATCTGGGTGCACTGGAGGGTCAAGATGCATTAAATTCAGCAGATATTTCTTAAGTGCTTGATGCATGCCAGGCAGCATGTTTTGGCAATTGTGGTACATTAGTGAACAAATACATTGGAAGAGTCCAGGGCTCATGGAATTATGTTGGAGGATGATTCAAGCAAAGATGAAAGAAATCAGCAGTCTTTGCTCCATGGCAATGGGCTAAAGGAGGTGGAAAAGGTTCAGGCATAATTTGATTCTGCTTCCTTCCACCTTTGTGGGACACCAACGGTACACGTGTTCTGTGTTTGCAGACACGGATGAGGTGAGCAGGCTATAGCAGGAACATGTGCTGGCTCCTGAAGCCATCTGCTGGCATGAACATCAGTGGGTGCTATGATTAGTCCCGCAGTATTACTGCTGTTAGAGGTCTTCATTCCTCATTTTCAGATTGGCTAAAATATATTTTCTTATTCTTTCCCTGCAAATGGACTCCATATCTGAGATGCCACATCAAAGTGCCTCTTCTTTTGTGTGAGGAGGCATCATGCTGTAGAAATAATTCATTTAGTCACTGCATCACTTGGGCAAATGAACTTAACTTACTCCTCATGAAATGGTAGTGAGATTTAAAAAAAGCCGATGATGTACATAATGACTAGCCCATCCCTGGCACATAAACAGTGGTACTTGTGCTATATAGAAAAGGAACTAGAAATCATATATAATTATGTGTATATATTGGGAGGGGTGGTTTCTTGCTTGATGACCTGGATGAATGCTTGACTCTTTGATTTGTCGTGCAAAGAGGCTTTAAGAAAATGCAATTTGCATCAGGGAATGAAGAGAACACAAAGCAAAGCTTGGCTTCTGACTTGGAATCCTCATCACAGCCTCTGACCCTTGCTCCCAGTAGTGCTCATTTGAAATTTCCCACGTGCACTGAGCTGGTCCCTAGTTCAGGCTGACAACTCACTGGGGTGGGAACACACTGGCTTTCCCACGTCTCCACTGCACTCCGGACTTTTCGTCAGCTTGCAAGGGTGGTGCCTTCTTGTTTTTGCCCCTCTCCTAAGAAGCCCTAGTAAGAACAGTATAATATCAGCCCTTGGAAGAAGCTGACAGTTTTCTCCATTCTGCTCTGAAGTTCTTACTAATCCCAAGAGCAATGATGAGTTTTCTCTGGAATTCCCAATATTAGTTACAGTAGCAACAACTTTCGGAATAATTCATGTGTCAGTGATTTAGTCAGTGAGAGCTTTCTGGTTAGGATAATGCCAATGACTTTGTCTAGATATTCATGATTCTTTGATTTCCAGTGCTCCCACAAAGTATCATTTTATGTTAGCCAGTTTTTAATAGGTGTTGATATCGGAAATGGAGGGTCATGATTTAAAGGTAAGGAAATATAAGCAGTATGAACACTGGAAAAAATCCAAACAACAACAAAAATACATTTTTTTCTAGTAATACAGAATTGCAGTATTTATTCAACAAATAATTACTGAGTACCCATCTTTTGCCATGTACTTTCTAGGTGATGTGAATGTCAGTGAATAGAAGAAACAAAAATCCCTGCCTTTATAAGGTTTGTATTCTATTAGGTTTCAATGACCATAATAAATAAGTAAATTATATAGCGGGTTAAAAGGTAGTAAATGCTATAGAATAAAAAAAAAGAGCAGAGTAAGGGCCTAGGAGTATATATGTCTGGGAGCAGTTCACAGCATTATACACAGTGTGGGCAGGGTGGGCTTGATTTCCAAGAAAACATCCAAACATGCTTTGATAGAGCAGGCACCTTATCACTCTAATGTAATCATAGCAGAAATCTTTTTTAGTGCCTAGTATATGTTAATTCTGTTCTAGGTGCCTTAAAATGTCATTTCTAATTCTTATAACAACCCTGTAAATTAGGTCATGTCATTTCATCTTTTGGCTAGGGAAATTAAGTGTGGGGGCCCAAGATTACATAGCAAATAAGTGGCTGATCAGGGATTTGAATTCTGGTAGCTCATTCCAATGCACATGGTCTTTCTATCTTACCAGTGTTTCCCAAGATTTGGTTTCCAAAGCTGTGGTTAGGAAACTACCAGAACTCCATGGAGGTGTTCAGTAGAAAGTACAGATTGCTGAGCCCCATCCCAGTGCTGCTCAATCTGATTCTCTGGACTGCATCCTAGGAATCTGAATGTCTAAGTTTCCTTGCAACTCTGCTGCGCATTCAAGTTTGAGAACCACTGTTATAATTACTGCCTTGGTATTTTGATAGAGCGGTCATGGTGTCTGCTATTACGATATACTTCCAGCTCAAGGATTTCCAAACCAGTACCTGAAAAGCAAACTACCAATGTAAAAGAGTGTCCTAGCCAGACTCTTAAATTGTGTGTCAACTTCTGCATCTAGGTGCCTCTTCTGTATTACAGGACGAAGCCAGGTTCTTTTCTGCCCTTTCCCATTAACTCAGATGGTGGTCACTTGGGAGAGGCAGTCTCAGCATCAGGAAATGAAGGACATTAAAACATTCAGAACAAATTTTGGGCCCCTGCCAGGCCTCTGTGAGCTTCTATATTTCTGCCACCAGTTCTTCTATGGAGTGACTGCCTCCAGGTCTGTTCTGCCTTCCAGGACAAGCTTACAGCTGCCTCGCCTAACAAGACTTTCTTTCTAATGCTAATGGAAGCGAAGGCCTCCCTTTCAGAGCTCCTAAACCCAAGGACTGTGAAACTGCACAATTACTACTTTTAACCATCAAGTCCTGACTAGCTTAATCCTTCCTTGTTTGGAATTATTATAATTCTGAAATCTTCTTTAAAAAGCAAAGCAAAACAAAACAAAATGGTTGCATACATGATTACATTTTTGTTCACCCATGCAGATCAGCTTTGCTGACCAACCACCAGCCTTGGTATAGCCAACTAGATTCTGAACTGCCAAATATGCCAAGAGAATCTAAAATGTGATCAGATTAATTTTCTTCTGTGTTTTATAAAAAGGAAGGTGGGGAAGTCAGTGCTAGGGCATAGAACCATGCAGATTTTAGAACTAGAAGGGATTCTGGCTATCATTCATTCAAATCTAGTCTTTTGATAACTAAAAAAATAGAAATGAAAGATGAGGTTATATAGCTAATATATACCAGAGATAGGACTACAGTAAAAATTTTCTGGTTCCAGAAGTCAGTTTCTTTTCATAGACCCAGACTTGAGATAATTGTCTCACTTTTCCTCCCACTCCACTGTTATTTTTCTTTTCTTTCTCTCTCTCTCTCTCTCTTTTTTTTTTTTTTTTTTTTTTTTGAGACAGAGTTTTGCTCTTGTTGCCCAGGCGGGAGTGCAATGGTGCGATCTTGGTTCACTGCAACCTCGGCTTCTCAGGTTTAAGTGATTCTCCTGCCTCAGCCTTCTGAGTAGCTGGTATTACAGGCATGAGTCACCATGCCTGGCTAATTTTGTATATTTAGTAGAGATGGGGTTTCTCCATGTTGGTCAGGCTGGTCTCAAACTCCCAACCTCAGGTGACCCACCTGCCTCAGTCTCCCAAAGTGCTGGGATTACAGGTGTGAGACATCTGAGCTGGCTGTTATCTTTCTTAATATATGAGTCCCATAATCCTTCTAAAGAGATCAAGAATGATTACATTAATGGTTAATTTATTACAAGAAAGGTATCCTTAATTAATTTCTCAATGCCCAAATGTTTTCAAACGTATAAGGAGTAAGGCTTGGTAATATGGAAATCATATCTCACGGAAGAACCATTGAGCCATTCATTAATTCAACCAATATTTATTGTATTCCTACCATGTCCCAGGCACAGGGGTAATGCAGTAAAAAAAGTACTGTAGATAGAAATGGAACAAAAAAATCATCCTGTCATGTAGTTAACATAAAGCAAACAAGAGAAATTTGTAAAACCCTATGTTAACAGTGGTGAGTGCTAAGGGGAAAAAGCAGGGAAAGGGAATAGGGAGTGAAGGGGTGTGTGTGTGTGTGTGTGCGCGCGCACACGCACGCATGCATGTGTGCAGTGGTGGGGATGGGAGGTGCATTTTAGACAAGGTGGCCAGGAAAGGCCTCTTTGAGAAGTAAAGACTATAACTGGCGACCAAAAATAAGAGAGAATGTTGACATCAATCCCTACAGAGAATGGCAAACAAAGATCAGATTTGGGAAAAGCTGGAAAAGGTAGACTACTGATGTTTTTATACCGCTCTTAGTAATTCAGGTGGCAGGAAATGGACAGAAGAGGGATGGCACAATTAAAATGGCAGCAGCTGTATTTTCAAAGAAGCCAGGAAGAGTTTTGTTGGTATCTGAGTTGGAAAGAAATGCCCAATGGTTTGGGTTTCATATAAAGCAGAACTTTGCTTAGATAATAGCATTAAGATTGATGAGAAGTATTGTTTTGTTAAAAAAAATTCCAGAGAACGTGAAGTAATGCCGACTACTTGGCAAGATGATATGTGACTTAAAACTTGATGAAAATGTTGAAAAGTTCAGACATTTGATTCATCCAAATATGTAGTTAATTATGAGGATTTTGGCTGAAGTGTAAATTTTATGTAGAGTCAATTATTAATCCAACCTTTTTTTGAGAGCTTATCATGGGCAACCCAGGGACAGTGTTTCAGAGATACAAACAAGAGAAAGATGCCATTCTACCTCAGTGAAGTTTTCACTGTGATAAATCCATTTGCTCTTCCTCCTGTGCTTCCAACCAGGATACATTTCCCAGCCTCCTTTGAAGTTAAGTGTGGCTTGTACATAAGTTCTGACCAATGAGATTTGAGTAGACAAGATGGATGACCTTTCTGGGGTTATACATAATACCCTAAAAAATGGCAGAGCCTCAAGATACAAGGAGCTAGGATTCCTAAATCATCACCTGGAAGGCTGTCCACCTAATATCTGATTAAACTTTATGTGAGAGGGATATTTATGTCTGTGTTAAAGCACTGAGATTTGAGGCAGCATGTGTTACTCAACTCAGTTAATTAACACATAAACTGCTACAGTTTGCACAATACTTTCACATATCAAATGATTCTGGTCACCACCCTGAGAATTACATCACCTTTGTATTTTTCTCATTTCTAAAGCTAGAATTGGTGCTTAATGAGTATTGAATTACTTGGTCACAATCACATAGGTCAAATATTCTTAAACACTGGGTCTCAAATTTATAAAAAATAATTGGTATAAGACAAGCATGGACATAAATCTAATGCAAAGCAATTGATAAGTGTAGACAAATTACTAGAGAGATTTAAAAGAGGTAACTAGCATTCTTAATTAAAGGACGCACAAAAGGCTCTAGTGGAATAAGTAGGCTTTATAGTGCTTGCAAATTGACAAGAGAAATGGGAGAAGAAACATGAAGAAGGTTCCTGTAAATTTTGACATGCAATATTAGTGGTTAACAGAAATAGAAGAGAGTTGGCATTTGTTCTAATGTTTCAAGGGAAGTTGTAGCAAGCAATGCAGTTTTATGAAGGAAAACAGGAACTGGTAATTCAATACAAATCAAAAAAATATTTATTGAATGCCTGCCAGATGGAGGCCTTTCCAAAAGTGTACAGAGGATACGGAGAGGAGATAACAAGGGTGCAGCCCTTGTTTTAAATGCATTTATACTCTACTAGGGGAAATGAGCATAAATGACTATATACAATGTTGGGTAGGATAAACATCAGTAAGAACAGTAATGGAGTTTGGGGACAGAGAAGTGGCATGGGAAGGACAGATGAAGCTTCACATAGGAGGTAAAATGTCAAGATTGACCTTGGAGGAGGTGAAGCCACTGAAGATACTTACGGATATATGAATTCATGAGGGACACAGAATTCCAAAAAGAAGGGGTTTATTAATGTCTTGAGCAAGGACACTGCTTTATAATTAAATGACTCCAAAATGTGACCATGGTTTAGAGGATGACAAAATGAAAATTATAATTCGGCATGTTTGTTACAACATGGAATCACAAACTTAAAATGACATCATAGTTGTGCAAATTTCTACTGCTGAAACTGCCTGACTTCAGATGAATTCAGTGAGCAGCACTACACACCAGAGGGTGGTCTGCTAGAGTTTCATCCTGCCTCCAGGGGCAACCAGTAGGCAGTTTGTTGTGATGTCCTGCCACAGAAGGGCCACTTACCATGAACAGGGCTTCATAATTTTCAATCATCTTCTGCACCACAGCGATGATGGCCGTGCTCTCCTCAGCCCTGGCTGAACTCTGGACTGAGAATTCTTTGTCTGATGACTTCTGCTTGTGTAGCAGGTTGGGTCCAAATATGGTGGCTAAGTTTAGAGATGTCATTTTATTCCCAGTGACCTAGGGGAGAAGAGAACACAAGGACTATTGTTATGTTTGCCTTTCAAAATAGGGGGTGATTCAATAATCAGTGAAACCTTTTCTTCTCCATTTTTTTTAGCCTGCAAGGATGCCATCATTTCTATCACAATCCATGGAGAGCACCACCATTTTCCTTTTGCTTTCATATCTTGGATTGAAGCTCATAGTTCAGTGGTCATCTCAATAGCATATTGAGTAAAAATTTGCAACTCTAAGTCATTTATCGTAAAATGGGTACTATGTAAAATTTCTATCCTGTTTGCACTTAAGAAATATTGACACCCATCCATCCATCTATCTGTTTCTTCAACCATCCCTTCATTCATCAATCCATAATCTTGCCATTGCTGGGCATTTTTCATATGCTATAATTATTTCAAAACTTTTCCAGCAATGATCACAACATAGACCTTATTTTAAAGGGCTCTCATTCTAAGGAGGAAATAAACCTATCATTTACAGGTAATGATTGCAAACTATAAAGCTCTCAACTCCAAAGGCCGCAGGATCACTACCACAGAGGTGGAAGTATTTGCACAAACTCTCAAAAGAAGAATAGAGTTTGCTAGGCTGAAAAGCAAAGGATCTGGGGCAGGGGACAATTTCACAGTGAAGAAAGCACCACACATGCAAAGACAGAAACATCTAAAATGTGTCACAGAGCCCCAGGAAGCTCAGTGTAGTAGGGGTTCTGCAGGAAAGGCAGGCAAGGGCCAGGCAAGATGATCTTTGTGTGTCAGACCAAGGAGTTCAAATTGTGATCTAAGGGCAAGAGGATTCTGAACAGAGCAGAATGGAGATGGAATTTGCATTTCAGGAAGAGCAATCTATGAAACGGGATAGGGGATGCAAGGAAGTAGGACAACCTGGGACACACTGCAACAGTCTAGGCTACAGCAACTAGCATCTGAACTAGGAAGGAAGAAGTAGGGATGAAGAGCAGCTTCCAAAATTACGGAGGGGATGAAGGGTGAGGAGGATAATGCAGAGGGTGAGGCTCTTGTGTTTAAACAAATGAAAAAATGGAAGGAAAGTTAAGTGAGGAACATGAAGGGCTGACAAGGAGTTCCTGAGACTCCAGCATCTTTAAGGAGCAGCTGATGAAGGAGGTCAAGAATGGGTGAGAAGTTAGAATAAGAGAAACCTGTATCCTAGAAGAAATGACAGGTGAGTTTCAAGTGAGTGATCAACTGTGGCAGAGGGTCATTGAGTTATGACCCTTCCCTTCAGAATGGACTCTCTGATCGTTCTGAAGTCCCAGCTAAGAGTCATGTCAGTGGTGTGGCAGGAATGAGCCACAGTTGTAGAGGTGAAAACAGTGAATGTAGACATTTTCTTCAAAAGATCCCACAGAGAAGGAGGAAGAAGAAATACAGGAAACTAAAGGGAAGTACAGGGTGAAGGAAGGGAACTATTTTTCAGCTTGAAGTATAAAAAATTACGTTCAATATATTAGTAATTAGAAAGTACAGGTAAGCAAAAAGAAAAAAAAGCCCATAATTCCACCACTGCCCAAAATCATCCATTCCTATGCCTTCCTGTGCACATATATACATGTATACCTGATATTTTTTTCTTTAAAACTGGGATCCCATCCATATGTTATTTTGTAACTTGGTTACTGTCTCTTAACAATATGCTACAATAATCTTTCCACTACAAAAAAAAAAAATCCTGTCTTCAGTCTTCACTGGCCCGTAGAATCCCATTGCACAAATAAACCATGATGTGTTTTAATCACAGTTGTGAGCTTGGGCGAGCACTTTTTAGGGGTAAATTCCTACAAGTTGAATTGCTGTAATAAGGAATATGAACATTTTTAAAGGTGTGGGCATTCTTTCTACTTACTTGTCTTTTTTTCAGGTGAATGGGAAAGTCTGAGTAAGTTTCTCTAGGCTAGGGTTTCTCCACCTCAGCACTAGTAACATGTAAGTCCAGACCATTCTTTGCTGTGGGGGCTGTCCTGTGCATTGCAGATGTGGAACAGCACCCCTGGCCTCCGCCTACTAGATACCAGGAGCACCACTACCTCCAGCCTACAGTTGTGACAACCAGAATTATCTCTAGACATGGTCTCATGTCCCCTGTGAGGTAAAATTACTCCTGGTTGAGAACCACTGGTTTGTGTGACTTTTTATTTCTCTTGTCAATATCAGTTGAGAGTTAGGATAAATATGGGAACTGTGTCTGCTTGGTGGGGATTTTATGCCTGGGAAGATCTATACAGCCTTTCAGAAACACCTCGGCATAGATAGAATTTAGGAGTCCTGATGAATAGTTGAGACAAAGCCCCCATGAGCCTCACTCTCATCCTCTGGAGCCATGAGCTGGTGACTGCCCTGTCCTGCAATCCCAGCATGGTACACAAGTTGTCTTATTTTTAGAAGGTGAGGCTGTTTTCAGGTGAATGATTGGCCACCAAGGGAAATTATTTCATGTGATAAACACTGACAATTTGAAAGAAAGTGCCCTTTATGTAGGATCGTCCAATCATTTTTGTTTTATTTCACTGATATAAAGCCTGACAAGTTTTCATTTTATTTTTCATTTCTTTTCCTGGAAATTCATGATTAAGGTGAAAATAAAATACGTGTCATTTTCAAATTCCTCCCTTTAGAACTCAGAGGTATTTGGAGTGTTTCCCCTTACTCCTTTAAAGTCATAGTAGGGTTTTCTCATTATTTTTTTGAAGCATGAACAAATGGAAGATTTTGTTTTCTTTTAAAAGAATGTTTCGTACAAGGACAATCATCTAGAGCTCTGTTTCCGCTCTTTCCTTCTCCTGTTGCTATTCTGGGAATGGAATACAACCCATCTGTAAAACTGCACACAGATTCCAGCTGCAGACCAAGCTGCTGGGGTTTGTTAATGCTTTTGGGGTTTGTTTTATTGTTTTTTTTTTAACATGGAAAGGAGACTTGCTCCCAGGCAATGACCACCTTTTCTCCATGTGTTTCAGCATATATTTGTATGTACTATATGGCTGTGTCTAGGTAATGCAATGTGCACTTGAGCCAGGCCATTACTTCATTTTTTAATTAGTTATCAATTCAAGAAAACCTTTATCTTCACTAAATAAACATCCTAGATCATTTCTAAGCCTCATATGAATAGCTTATATGTGTTAAAAGTCTAGCATGTACAGGCACCAGGCTAGGGGCTTTCCACTGGCCATTTCAATTCTTTCTCACTATAAGCTTAAGAAGCAGCTGCTGCTGTTGTCCCTGTTTTATAGATGAGGGAAGTGATGCCCAAAGTCCAGAGCCAGGAGATTATACAGCAAGAAGCGAAGCTGATGGCCCCACTCTAGGCAGCCCTACTCTCTTCATCCTGTTGGTACACCTCTTCCTGTTTCCTCTTGCTTGACAGACTCAGCCATGGCATGGGGAAATGGGAAAATGAGCTTTAAAACAGGGCTGGATGAGGGTGAGGTGAGGCACAGGCCTTGTTGTTCCAAAGCCAACCTACCATTTCCTAGAGGCATGTACCTCCTCAAAGATCTGGAATCATGGGCCTACACTGGTGGTTTGTAACTTCTTTTTTGCCTCATAGACCCTTTGAGAACTCAATGCTAGCTATGGACTCTCTCACCAAACAAGTGCATGTTCACACCACATTTTCCATGCAGTGCCAGGGGGTTCTTGAACTCTCTGAAAAACCACTGCTCAGGAGGTTTCAATTTGGTTCTTGCTATATTCTTTCTTGAAGAAATGCAATGTTTCTTACACTTGGGAATTCCTCTTTTCCCTAAGGAGCAAAGCAAATAGCAAACTAAACAAAATAGAAGAAAACAAAACAAACACAAGATAGCAAAACACCACAATTCAATAAAATACTGCTATTTTTTTTCCCAAAAAAGCACTGATTGACTGGTCAACAATTTTTCTCATGCCCTTCTTTTCAACATCTTTAAGATCTCACCAGTTAATGATGCATTGAATTTTAAGCACCTATCAAAGACAAAATACTATGTTCATTTTGTAGATGACAAAGCTAAGACCATCCCCCATCCCAACTCTGTTTTCCTTCCTCTTCCTCTCTTTCATAAAGATGAGTCATGCAGCAAGGTGCTGGCCAAACCTGTGTGAGCCTTCAAGCTTTTTGACAGTCTGCATGAGGTTTCAACTATGTTGCAGTTTCCCAAAACAACACCCTAACAAATAGATAATACACACTAAAAATAGGTAAGAGAAGTTGAAAAATGCTGTTTTGACCATATTTTACAATTTAATATTTAGCTGTACTCCAGTCTTCCCCTTCCATATTCTCTACCTGCTTATGCCAAATGGACTAAAAAATAATAAACAAACAACTTCTCTCTTGATCCTCTCCTTCTACCCTTGACTTCTAACAGAAGAGGTTTGGCTAACTCCCATGCCAGTGCTGTGCTTATGTGGTCCATGTATTTAATCCCTACACACCCTTTGATGTGCATCTTAAATTCAACCTCCTCCATGAAGCCATTCGTAACTTTTCTGGCCCATGCTCATCACTACTTCTCTGAATATCTGCTATGACTCTGCAGTGCATTCATTCCCTAATTCTATATTTGCCTTGTGTCCTCACCTCCTCCACTTCTTAGATGCCACTGTATCCTGAGGACGGTCATTGGTTTAGAGGAACCTAAGGTAAATGCTCAGGACATGCATGATTCAAATCCCAAGGCTATTCTTACATGGAACCTTTTATAATAAGAATTGCTGTTGTCCATATTTCTATTGACACAAAAGCCTCCTAACTCACTCTCCTTTTGTCTCTAGCCAATCTGCAACACAGTATATATCACCTGTTTGTTGAATCCCTCCAAGGATTCACAGCTTAAAAGAATCAACCACCTGCCCCGCACAGAGGTATTCAGCACTTTATGAAGATGGCCCAATTTCCCATTGTCTCCCTCAGTATTTCACTGCTCTGTAGCCTTTACTACGGTCTGCAATGGCTGTGAGAGCTGTCTGATCTCCTGTCACTGCTAATGATTTCACGGAACCAATACTCTCCTTATATTTCTCATGGCTGCTTTAATCTTTGGCTATTAGTCTTTCATTTTGATGCAATGTTTAGGTCTAGAGTATCTAGAAACCCTTGTTAACCCTGGCTTCTTTTTACAACTTCACTGTCACCAGGATAAGTTCATATTCCTTATAATATACTAGGTCTCTCAACCATTCTTCAGAGCTGATTGAAGAATATTCATTCCTCAAGTTCAGATGAGGAGACCCAGGTATAGGAAGGTTAATAGATTTTTTTCAACAACACACGGCCAGTGAATTAAAGAGCTACCAAATGTGCTCAACCAGGGGCGATTTTGAGCCCTTCCCCTCAGAGGGGAGACTTGGAAATGTTTGGAGATATTTTTGGTTGTTACAACTTGGTGGGAGAGGAGATGTACTGCTACTGGCATCTAGTGGGTAGAGACCACGGATGCTGGTAAACATCCTACAATGCACAGGACAGCCCCATGACAAAGAATTCCTAGGTCTAAATATCAATAGTGCAGAGGCTGAGAAACCCTGACCTAGACCTCAGTACAGTTTTTTTTTTTCTTTGAATTCCTATTCTGTACTTCTTTTATCTTAGACTGGCTCAGGGTTCCATGCACAGCTGGGACTTGACTAGTCAGGGGACCAACCCGACCCACTAACCAGTATAATGACATTGCTCTTCTTCAAGATCTTTTTCTATCATCCACTGAAATATTGTCCTAATAATTCTGCAAATCTACAGTGAATAGGGGGTCCATGGCACCTCCCCGAGAGTTGTGAAATGGACTAATATGCCACTCATACAACCTTAAGTGGAAGCTGTCTGTGGGTTGCTAGGTTAAGTTACTTAGCCCCCCCTTCTGAAACATGGAGCAGTGATATCTCTCTTGCCTGTTAAGAGGATTTGCATATATATATACCTCCTAGCACAAAGCCAGCACATGTAAGGAGAGACATAAATGGTAGCTAATATTCTAGCATGCTGTTTCATTTACACCTATTCAAGAATATTTTCTTCTTTTTGGCATAGGCAATGGAGACTTGTTCAGCATTTAAATGGAAAGGATGTCTGAAAATGATGCTAAAAGGGCAATAATTATTTCAATTGGACCTTTTACTTTCCTCAATGCCTTAATTATCTGAGACCCAATTTTCTCCTTCTTACATAGTACTTAAGAAATGTAAGAGAAGTAACTGAAGTACCTTTAAACACAGAGCTCTGCTTTCCCCCAGCAATTAGGCAGATAATGCTACAGCTCCTGTTATAACTATAGTCGATAAAGGCCGACACCCAAATGAGTAATAAAACTATTTAATAATTATGAGAATTATAGTATGCCCATCGAAGAGATGTGTATGCTGAAATAAGGTGTCAGTGCCATATGAAACCTGAAGCCATCTGAGGCTTCACTAATTATAGCTACTATAGAGATAAATGGCTAAGTCAGGAGAGTTCCATTCTCATACCCATAAGGAGGAGGATGAGAAGAAATGCAAAATTGCCTTTCTGGATTAGAGTGAAAAAAATATACATAACCATGTTATTTGGGAAGGAAATTTGACAAACACAGAACTGAAGCCACAATGCAGCTGAGCTTTGTTTAACAAGGATTTACAAAAAAGTTCCTGTGGTTAAGTAAGTTTGGAATGCCTCTGGCCCCTTCTTGTTGATTTACAGTGCGTATTAGCTTATTAAGGAGTCTAAAACCTTCTGAGGAATCCAAGGTCAGGGAGAGGTATAACTGCATGGTATCAAAGAGGGAAGGTGTGTGTGTGGGGGTCTCTTGTTAAGGTGAAGATTAAATAGGTTGCCTATTAGTAAGAAACTTAAAATTGAAGCCAGAATCTCATTTGTCCAAGGGTGAAACCAAAAAAACATCTTGAAATATTTGAGTGTAACCATAGAAAACCAGAACCCAAGATCTTAGATTTGGTCGGGGGCTCACTGGGGCCTGACTGCAGACGAGGTCCAACAAGAACATCCCTAAAGAGTCTGTGGGACTATGTACAACCTGCTTTGAGCAGTTGACACCATATGACATCGAGACACAATGGAAATGGTCAGCAAATCAGACCTAGTTTCCTCCATACTTGGTTTGGAAGCAGGACTCACCCTCCCTTGAATTGAGCAAGTCCCTGTTTTGCTGGGAGGGATCAAGAAAGGAAATGATCCTTCAAAAGGGAGATACTAGACTTCTTGCTAATAGTGCAGATGGGAGCTCCAGGGACAAACTGGAAGAATAAAGAGGTGATATCATATTTGGGCTCCAAGTTACAGAAGCAGGTAAAATCAATTACAAGGCCAACAATCTCCTCCCACCCCCATCAATCCACTTTTACATGGTTGCAAGTACTTTTGTAGCTCATTGTTTTTCTTCTTCACAAATAGAAGTTCAGAGTCTTGAGTAAAGCATCATCATGGAAAATGACAGCCTCATTTGGAAGCATACTTGAACTATATAAGGAGGCTCATGGCCCATGCACTCTTAGGAACTGCCCCTCCAGAGAAGGCCCTGCATGAGTCTCTTCCTACATAGGCAGCTAGATTGGAGAGGGGAGATGACATTACCTCCAGGCAAAATGTTTGGCCATTTTGGTGGTATACCCTTTTAAAACAGGGGAGAGGAAGAGTCACAGCATCTATGACAGCAAATGCGTTTTACCTCTTGCCCATCTTTGCTGATGTTGTCATCGGCATGCCTGGCCACGATGGAGAGGAACTGTAGGAGGCGGTGGAGGGTGTCGCAGTTGCAGGGAGGTAGAAGGTATATGAGGAGCTGCAAGGTGCCCAGCTGTTCCTCTGGCTCCAACACTAAGCAAGGCAAAAAGAGGTGGTCAAATGAAAGGGGAGCCCATACCATTTAGGCACAGAGGAAAGGCCTTCTCTCAATTGTTCTGAGAAAGGGATTATCAAAGCAAGTCCTATTTCATGCCTTCACTCACTTGCCCATTACTTTGGCAATTTAGAAGCAAGATTCTGTGAAAGATATAAAATTAGACCTAGGGGAAGTATACTATCTAGAAAAATAACTGTAATCCAGGTTAAAAAAAAAAAAAGGGTAACTAAATTTCCCTTACTTTCTTCTACCCCCTTCCCTGGCATTACTCA
Source organism: Cacajao melanocephalus (assembly GCA_963573385.1). Taxonomy (NCBI): domain Eukaryota; kingdom Metazoa; phylum Chordata; class Mammalia; order Primates; family Pitheciidae; genus Cacajao; species Cacajao melanocephalus. The sequence continues at coordinate 21,459 of CAUYLG010000246.1, read as the reverse complement.
TCACCTAGTATAAGGATTTCAGTCTTCCATTGTTCGTAAATATTTATTAACAATGAATGAGAACTGATGAACATTCTGAAGTTTGAGTTTATAATGGATTTAAGGCTCTTTTCTGTTGAGCAATTCACAAGGACAGATATTTTGATGGCAATAACCAAGATACAGCAAAGACAACGTCTTCTCTCTCTGTTGTGATCCTATTTGAATTGTAGCATTGAGGGAAGAAATGTATGAAGGCTGACCCAAGTTTGGCCTATCCCTCTTCTACCTCCTCCTTTTTTTCTTCTTTATGGGATCTGTAGCTACAGCCCAGAAGCAGCTATGTTGAAAGCCCTGGCACTGGGCTATGGCATCTTGCTTCCCCTGGGTTCCCATGGTTCCCGCCTTCTTCATATCAGAAACATGAACTCATTTTTAGGCACAGAATCAATGTGAACTCTTGTTGGTACTCTAAGCATTAACCCATAGCACTTTCTACTGTTCTTGGGTCATTTCAAAGCCTCTCAAATTCTTCTTGGCTATTTCCATTTGTTTTATTGCAACTTTCTTCTTGCTAATTATCCCCAGGGTAAATCTGAGAAATGCCCCCAAATAGCCCACTCTTTAGAGATTGATAAATAAGGACAAAAAGTTATCAGGAAACATATGCATAAAGTTATGATGAATGAGTTGGACATCTCAGTATTCCAGGGCCACTTTCCCACAAATGGCTGCATTACGCACAGACAGTGTTGATGAAAGCAGTGTACAGCTCCCTGGTGAGAAGCGGGTCTGGCATGTCCCTCAGGAACTCTTTCAGCAAGGCTGCCACATCATGAACACTGTGCTCCTCCTCCAGAGAGACATCAATCCCACGGTCAAATTCCTCACGTAACTGGAAAAACAACAGTTTGAGTGGCAGTCACATAACACCATACCTCAATGTGCAGTGCCCAGCAAGAGAAGTGCTGTGACATGTAGCATCTGGAATTAAATCTGTACAGACCCCAAGAAGGAGAAGCAAACAACATGTCACCTTGGTCTGCCAAGTTTACAGAGTCCAGCTATGAATATATATATATGTGTGTGTGTATATATATTTAAAAACATGATTAAATAAAACTATCTGTGGATTTATTGTTAATGATGTATGCAGAAAGGCTCAGTAATGACAACCAGGTTAGGAGGGACACCTAAAAGGTAGAAGACAATTTAAGTCAACTATAAATGTGGGAGGGAGGAATTAATATATTACACAGTGGTTCTGTGTGTCACCAATCCTGCCATGTTTGAATGTTGATATTTTACTGAGGTACTCAACAAGAGAACAAAGAGATTTTTCTGCAAAAATGAAATTAAAAACCATGATAAGACATTTATGACTAAGGCTTAAAAGATGACAATAATTAAATACTGTCTTAGATTTGTCAAAGTAGCCTTATTAACAATTACCAGAAGGATTCCCTGCTGTAATCATTACACTAGGTCTATTAGCATTTAGAGTAGCAAGAAAACACAGTAACAGGAGTGTAATAACTCCATGCCCTGCTTTTGTCTCTAACAGCTCAACTTCTCTTATGCATTGTTCTCTGCTGTAGAAATAATTATGTAACTTCATAATCCTATACTATGCAATAAACTTCTCTAAGAGTTCATTTGTTTTCAATCATTCATCCATCCATCCATTCAACAAAGATTATTGCACATTTCCTGTGTCACAGGCCCTCAAAATACACTACTGAATAAAGAGGCAAAGTACCTCTAGAGAAACAAAGTGATAAGCAGGTAATCCCACAAATGATTCACTCTTAACATTGTGGCTAGTCATCTAAGGAAAAAGTGCAGGGTCCTAAGGGGTTATATACCAAAATAAAATGATGAGTGAGTTAGAGCATATTTCATAGTCAAAATCTACTTCTAAATAAACACTAATTATATTTTTATTGGGTAATCCTTAAATACAACTCGATGCAAAGGTTTCCTTTTTGACGGATCCAGATATAACTGATGAGTAAATTTTGGCATTTGCTACCTGTCCACTTGGTGAAAATGAATACCCATCACTATCCTGAACTACTCATTGATTCCAGACAACTCGCCGTCAGCATGTGTCGGGCAGCCAAAACAAAGAAGGCTTCCATTGAAACTCCTCCAACTTGTGATCATTCAAACACACCATACTTCTTTTCTGAGCATACACACATGCAGAAAGAATGGAACATGCAAATAGCTTGGCCTGTGAAGTTAACGGTGACTAGTTAAATTGTGTGATCTTGAATTACATTTCTTAATCTCTCTAAGCCTTGACAGAAGTGTGTTAAAGAGGCTACGCTCACAGCAGGTTGGCAGATTCAATGAGATAATATTTGTGAAAATATTCTGCAATTCTGCATAGGTGGAGGCCTACGAAATATTATTGTACTATCTTCCTTCTTGCAAGTTCTGTTGTGGAACATTAAATGTTGACCCATTTAATGTTGTTTCTTGTGTGAGAATAAAAACCAACCAGTCAATAAGAAAACATACTTCTTTTGAAAGCCTTTTTTGTCTTGACAAAAAATATATATGATGTATTTATTTCAATTACTTTCAATAATATGAACAAATATCATTTCTTCAGCTTCATGCAACTAAAATTCATTTTCATTTGAATTAATTTTTGAGTTGCTGAGTTCCTTATTTCCTTCCACTGAAAACAACATAAAGAAAATAATGATTTAATTTTCCTTCACCAACAAATGAACTCTTTTCTCAAAGGATGGTTTGCCTCTTATGAAGCCATCACAAACACAAATACCTGCCTCATCACAGGAACCTATTGTTGAAGGTCTAATATCAAACTTCGTGGCAGGAATGTTGCACAGGGCTGAAGGAAACAAAGGAGCACAGTTCCTATGTGAAAAGCGTACTGGGGGTCAATGGTTCTATGAAAACTTCATAAGAATTATTTATTTTTGATAAAGTAAAGCTATAATAGCATCTTATGTGAAGGGAATGCTAATGGCATTTTTAATATCATATTTTAGTATACATAGATGCTACATACAATTATTTTCTATCACTTATTGATTGGGTACTCTGAATTTCCTACTTTTGCAATTGTCAATAAGATGTTTATAAATTAGTTTCGTTTGGCTGCACATGGCATAGATGCAGCCATATGTTTTGCTTTCAAGTGTTTGATCCTAACTGTAACAACATTTCTGAGTTGTTGCCTTTTACCTCCTGGAATTCAATTATATTATAATGGCTTGGAGGGTTAAAAAAAAAAAAGATAATCAAAATTGAATTTGCATAGACGTGAACTTTGCAAAAGGTAATTCAACTGAAAGTCAAGTAAAACATAAAATATAATCTTTACTTTTCACTTACTTGTCTCACTCTCTTTTTTGAGCTTCCAACTCGGAATATTCCCACTGTCTGGAGACCTGAAAATAAGCAAACAAAATCTTTATGGCTTGAGACTCTGGAGGAAATCAAAATAGAAGGAGAGCAGAATGCCAGCACAGTGCCATAAGATGCAGAGCAATAGTAACCTGGCAGCATACAGTAAAGCTTCTTTCATCTCACACTATTTCTATTTTCCAGATACTTAAAGGTCAGCCCTCTAAGCACCAGAATTTTATGTTTAATGTTTCTGATCAAATATTTTTCATGTGATATTATATTTTCTAACCTTCTCCTTATCAGAGAAAATGAGCTTTTATTTCATTATTCAGAATTATTACCTAAACACCTATTTTATAGGGAGTCTAGCTCTTTATCAATTTAAAAAATATTTGTCTGATCATAAAGAAAAATGTAAAAATAATATACTTTTAGAAATACCTGATGCAGAAATAGTCACTCTTAAGTTTCTTCTTCTTCTTTTTTTTTTTTTTTTTCAGAAAGGGTCACACACTGTTGCCCAGGCTAGAATATAGTGGCGTCATTACGACTCACTGCAGCCTTGACCTCCTGGGCTCCAGTGATTGACCCACCTCAGCATCCAGAGTAGCTGGGACTACCAGCACATGCCTCCGTGCCTTAGTAATTTTTTTTGTATTTTTTGGAGAGACGGAGTTTTGCCATGTTGCCCAGGCTCAAGCTCAACTCCTGGGCTCGAGTGATCCGCCAGCCTTGGCCTCCCAAATTGCTGGGATTACAGGTGTGAGCCACCATGCGTAGCTAATATTTTTAAAATCCAGCCTTTTCTACATGAATGTATGTATTTTTACATAGTTGAGATCACACTACACATATATAATATCTAACTATTAACAGAGAAAATGTTACTGCCTTTCTTATGCCACAAGAATTTTCATTCATGCTAGTAACAATTCCTTGTAAATGTCACTTAAAAGGGATGAAAGACTACAAATTAGGTATAGTGCATACTGCTCGGGTGATGGGTGCACCAAAATCTCACAAACCACCACTAAAGAACTTATGTAACCAAATACCACCTGTTCCTTAAAAATCTATGGAAATATAAAAAAAGATGCAAAATATTCCATTGTATGAATGGGCCACAATTTTCTCCATATTCCCCTCTAAATGGTGTACAGGTCCCCAGAATATACATGCTTATTTTGCTATTATAAATGACCTTACTGTGAACAACTCTGTGAACACGTTTTTGTTCACATTTCTGATTGCTCTTCCTAGGATCATGTCCTAGATGTGAGAATATAGTGTCAGTGCTGAGGTTGAGAAACCCAGTTCTAAAAAATTAGGTCTCTTAAAAACACAAGTAATTTTACTATCACATGCTAGAAATCTCAACAATAGTTCCTTAATAGCACTAAATTTCCAGTCAACATCCACATAATGGTCACACAATGTGATATGGTCGATGTGCCTTTTAGTCTCTTAATCTGTGTTTCCCCCCTCTGTTTCCTTTTTCCTTATAATTGGTTTATTGAAAAAGTCTCAGTGATTTCCTACTGTAGATCTTCATATTGTCTGGATTTGGATACTCCACGGTGTTATTTATATGTTCTTCTCTCCCTTTATTTTCTGTAAAGAGATAGCTAGAGCCAGAGATTTCTCTGACTGTGGTGTGATTTTATAGGGCAAGAATACTTCACAAAAAGTATTGTATACTTCCTTTGGGAGCGTGGAATGTCTGAATGGCTCTCCTTTTTCTATGCCAGTCATTAGTCATTGCCATTGATGAGCATTGTGTACATTACTTCTTTCATTGGTGGCTCATTTTCTTTTCATTTGGGAGATTCAGTTATGAGAGTGATGGCTGCCACATGAAGACAGCTGGTCTGAGAGTAAAGCCAGCAAACAGGACACTCATGACATCATTTGAATCCTGGACCCAGTTCTGCCTAAATCTAGATCAAGCTCCCAGTATATAAATGAAGATGCTTGTTATTTGCGGGAGGTCACTTTGCTTAACCTATTTTATTTGGGTACCTTTCTCTTGCCACTGAAAAATTTCTGACTAGTACAACATATAATTAAATCAGAAATAATTGGATTTTTTATATAGAGTTGGCATCTTGCTATATTGCCTGCCTGGTCTCAAACTCCCAGGCTCAAGTGATCTTTTTGCCTTGGGCCTCCCAAAGTGTCGGGATTACAGGCGTGAACCACAGCGCCAGCCTTAACTCTTTATAACATTATTTCTTTACATCCAGAAACAAAGTAAACATCTCAATTTGTTTTAGTTGTCTTTTCTATCTCTTGGTAGGAAGAGAATAGTCCCACTTGTGTAGAAAATGCCCTTATGTGATATCTTGCTTCTGTAGAAATTTAAATTATTCAGAAACCATGTGAAAATAAAAAAGTAAATGCAGCCAAAATTAAAATTACTGAGACCTACTATTAAAGTTTTCTATTTCATACATAGAAGAGTCATTCAGTTCATTCAAGGTCTATTTCTCTCTATATAATAATCTATGCCAGGTACTATTCTAAGTACTGTATGCACATTAATTAATTGAATCATTGCATAACTTTTGAGGTGGGTACTTATATTCATTTTTGCAGATGAAGAAATACAATTCTGTATTTTATTCTAAATAGTGTGATTGTTTCCAAGTTCCCCAATTGATAGAAGCAATAAATCAGGCAATTTTGTTACTGTGCAAACATCATAGAGTGTACTTACACAATCTAGATGCTATAGCCTACTAAATACCTACGCTATATGGTAGAGCCTAGTGCTCTTACACTACAAACCTGTACAGCATGTGACTGTGCTGAATACTGTAGGCAACTGTAACAAAATGTTAAGTATTTATGTATCTAAATATAGAAAAGGTACAGTAAAAATGCAGTATTATAATCTTATGCAATGACCATTGCCTATTGGTCAATTGTTGATGGAAATGCCATTATGTGGTACGTGACTGTGTGTGTGTGTGTATACAGGGAGAGGTATGGAGGTATGTTCAAAGTATGTACATAGGTAATACACAGGCATGTGAAAGATAAGGTGAAAAAAAAAGAACCTACACTTAAAATTTTGTATAAACAAGATTTTACTACATTAGTTTTAGGTTATCCATGTGTTATCCAGTGATTTCCATTATAATAAATTAAGAAATTTAGATGTATTCTTAACAATTTTTAAATAAAGTTCAATTTTTCTTAGAAAGGAAACAGATGAGAATGTTAATAGTAGTTATGTCTATATGGTAACCTCAGAATTTTCTTTGCTTTCACATTTACTTTATTACAATGAGCTATTATTTTTATAATAAAAAAGTAAGAAACTTTTCTCATGCACATAAAACGTGCTAACACTACAGCAAACAAATTTAGTTTATGAAAATGGCAGTTTAATAAGCCAGAAGTCTAAATTTCAGAAAAAATTTTAAAGAACTGTATATCATTCTTAAGTCAACTTAGTAACTCGAATTGACTTGTAAAGGGTGACTGTGGACACATTTTAAGTGAACAGCTTCCACAAAAATGCAAATAGCAATATATAAACCTGTTGTCAAAAATGATGTATTTTCTATTCACTTAAGCAATGATTCTCCAATTTTTTTTAAGCTGGACTCTTACTTTTTAAAGGAATCCTTGTGAGTAACCTCCTAGGCTACTTTTATGTACAAATAATAAAAGTGGCTCTGGTCTGTTTGAAAGAAGTCCTGGTGACAAACCCAGTCCAACAGACCTGACCCTTCCCTAAATTGCTTGGCTTCCAAGGTCACTTCTGAGGACTACTGGTAGCTAAGCAGTCTGAATATCATCAAGTTGATTCACCCCCTCCTCTGATCTTGTTTAGCCCCACAGGCTCTTAAGCAAACACTCACATGTGTACACTTTCACACAGGAAATTTCAGTTCAGCGCATGATCAAATGAACACAGAATTGAAATTGGGTACTTCAATGAATGACGCTTGAATAAATGAAAGTCTTTGGTATGTTAGACAGACAAATCTACTTACCATGTTTTTCTAGATGCTGACAGCAGCTATCCACCAGCCTGGGGACCTGTCTGTAAATAGGATTCAGACTGAGTTTCTTATCTCTGGCTTTTTCTTTTTTACTTTGAGCCTCAGCAGGCAAGGAAAGTTGTAAAGCTTCTAGTAGTCGAGACTGATTGTCATCAAGATCGGTGATAGAATCCACTGACATGGCACCCTGCAAGTGATGCAGAGCCGTGAACAAAAAGTACAGATAGCCAAGAAAAACAGCTGCCCCCAGATGCTAGCCAATATATAGTTTTGCTCATGACTCTATCACACTTAAAATAATACTGCTTGATTGCCTTAATTGTACTATTTGTATATTAAAAAAAAAAAAAGATGCCTTTTGAAAAAGTTAGAAAACCTCTACAAGGTTTCCTCAAGGTAATGGCAGTTACAATTTCAACAATAGCCAAAATTTTCCAAATGGAAGACAAGCAATGGGAAACATACAATTAAAGTATTTTGGCCCAACCACTTCATTTCTTGAAACAAGAAAAAAATTACATACTCAATGAATGAGGTAGTCAGAGAAGTCTTGTAAATAAAAAACTGGCTCTAGGATTTTTTAAATGGAATAATTCCATTAAACAGCCTTAGCTTAATTTTCCCGAGAAACAGCACAAAGTACTTTACTAGAGAGGTGGTCCTGGGAAATGCCAGTAGAGGAGTGGGGAAATGAGACAAGGAAGGAAAGGCAGCTGATGAAGGGAGCATTATCAAGCCTGTTACCATTGTGGGCAACTAGAGCTCAGTCTTTCTGGGGAGCTCGAGGAAACAGCTACAGATTATGTACCTCAGAGCTATCCCTATCAAATGAGAGAGCTGGGGTATTTATATACCAAGCCTCAGGTATCACTGCTTAAGGGCAGCCTCTGGTGGGGGCAGAGAGATAATAATATCTCCTAAGTACTTACTTACAACCTTCCATCTGCATGGGCTGGGTGACTCTGGCATCAGAGAAAGCCCTCAGCAAAGAAGGTGTTGGCAGGTGGAAGGTGAGCTGGCATGCTAGGAATGGTAAAGGGTCAGGGAAAGGGAGCAGGGCACCAATTGCATTTGCCATAGCCACCCATACTTGATGAAGCACTAAGGAAGTAGTTGGCTAGCCAGGCCTGGACAGAGGAGAGGGCATTTAGGAGACCCATTGCCTGAGCCCTACATTCCTAGAAAGCTAAAATTTAGAGTTTTAGTGTCATTGTTGTATGACAATACACAGTCTGAGATACAATGACAGAATTAGAAGAACAATTCCATCATGCAAATTCAGGCATTCCATAATTTTATAGTTTCTTCATTTTTAAACATGGTCAATACAGCAAAAACAGCAATGGATCAGGTCTCCCTCTACTTTGGAGAAGCAATGTATGTTAGGGGTGATTGTGAAATGTGGGTTTTAAGTAGGAAGTGTCTGGTGTTTTTAACAAGGACAGTCTTCAACAGCTGGAGGTGGCAAAAGTTTAGGATCCCCAAGTGACAGAGAAAAAAGGCAGAGAAGGTCAGGTGTGGTGGCTCATGCCTGTCATCCCAGCACTTTGGAGCATTTGAGTTAGAAAGTTTAAGTCCAGTCTGGGCAATACAGTGAGACCACATCTCTACTAAAAAAAAAAAATTAGCTAGGCATGATGGTGTGCATCTGATTAGCTAGGCATGGTGGTGTGCATCTGTAGTCCTAGCTAGTGAGGAGGTTGAGGCAAGAGGATTGCTTGAGCCCAGGAGATTGAGGCTGCAGTGAGCAGTGATCATGCCACTGCACTCCAGCCTGGGGAACATAGCGAGACCCTGAATCAAAAAACTAAAAGCAAAATGTGGATCTGTTTTAAAAAAGGGAGGGAAGATCTCCCAGTAACCTGGAAGCTTTAGAGATGCTTATCAACTGACTCAGGCAATCACCAGCCAGTTTGCCTGAAGGATTCAAATAACAGCTCAGTGCCTAGAACATAGTACACAACAATTGGTATCACCTTGTTAGAGGGGTATTGTTTTGAAGGTGGATATATGGAGGATTCTGTGGTTCTGTTTGAGAAAAAGAAATGCTCCATTGATAAGGAAAAACCTCATTGTTTAGGAAGACCCACCGCCAATTCAGTTGGCCAGGTATGTTTACAGACTGGTGATGAAGAAAGTATTAATAGCTAAAACACTGGACCCTGCCCTCGAGCCTCACAGTCTAGCAGTCAAGTCTGGCAAGACTGATGGATTGATTACAAGAGACCAGAATCAATGGTGACATTGTCAAATGTTTAGGAGAGCATGGAGCACAGAAGTGACAAAGGGAGGCACCCAACAGCTTCGAGAGGAGTCAGGACAAGGTCTGAGGCTATGCCAGGTGCCACATGCCCAGTGCACATTCTTCATTAATGGAGTTGTTGACAGATATCTGAACACCAACTACATAACCAGTTTTCACATGAACAAAAACTCAAAGAATAACTGTACATCTTCAGTTTTCCTAGCACCGGTGTCAGAACAAATACTGGCCACCTCACCCTCCTCCTAGCCCGAGGAGCCGGTTCCGGGGTGTTTGGGGACGTTGACTCATTTGGTGTTTCTGAGGTTGAGCTGAGAGATGAGTTACTGCTTGAGAGTTCTTTGTTTTGTCTTTTATTTCCAAATGGGAGGAGAGAAGCCACAAAGTCAGATGCATCTTTCTGCTCGTCCCTCTGCAAGTCCTGCTTGAGTTTATAGGCCCTGTCATTCGCAATGACTTGGGATAAGGGCATTCCAAATGCCTGTGGGATGAATTCTGGAATCAAAAAAACAGACATTCACTTTCAGAGACTGACTGGACCATTGAAAACACTCTCATTTATGTTTAAGAGCTAAGTAAGGACAGACCTATTCAAAGAAATGTTTTCTGAAGAATTGACTCATCAATCAAAATACAAAGGTGACATCTGTTTTTATCAGAATGGCCTAAGTTTCCATTTCAATAAAGAAAACTAGTGTTTATAAACATACATCTTAGACACCTAGGTCTCTAGTTTTTCTCCACATGTCTCAAGTCTATCTATTCATTCAAACAGGCATTTATTGAATGCCTACTACATGCCACAACAAGCCAGTCAATGGGAGGCGCAAAGCTTATAAAAGGTACAGTCCTTTCTCCTGAGGTGTTCAGTATAGGGTCCAGCCCTACAGGGTTCTATGAGCACCTCCCAGCTGGTGTGGAGACGAGAAATTGTAGAAATAAAAGGCACAAGACACAGAGATAGAGAAAAGACAGTTTGGGCCCAGGGGTCCACTGCTACCCAAATTGCGGAGACCAGCAGTGGCCCGGAAAGCCAAATGCCTGGACGCTCTCTCTCACTTTTATTGAGTTGCAAATCTGGGGGCAGGGTAGGTAGGGCGTGGTCTTGGTGGTTGGAGACTGGGGGCAGGGTAGGTAGGGCGTGGCAGTGATAGGGTCAAGTACATCACGTGTCATTCAGGTAGGGGCTCAGGAATTTCACACTGGAAGTAAGGTAAGGAGCATAATGCATCAGCACTTTTTCCATACTTATCAAGAAAGAACTAAAACGTTAAGATTTACATTACTATTACTGATTATCTTTTCTAAGAAAAAAGGAACCAGGTGCAGAAGCAGAGCGTAAGAGTAGACACGGAACGTGACCACTGAAGTACGGCATCACATAGAGACAGTTAAGCCCCTGGATGTCTGTGGGCCTACCTGACAGCTGTCAGGCCTTACCACAAGAGCTTGGAGAAGCGGAGTTTTCTCCAAACTTCCCCAGGAAGGAGATGTCTCAGCCATTTTGGACGTCTCCTCCCCTAGCTGGCTAAACAGCTGGTGCTTTCACAGCGCTGACATTGTCACACAGCTGAGGCGCCCTCCAGCAGCCCTTACACAGGCGTGACAGAGGGCTTAAAGCATCTTGCCTTAGTGTCATTCATTTCACAATGTCACCCCAGGTTCACACTTCCGACCTGAGAGGTATTAGTAGAAGAATTAAGATCAACTATGAATAACTAATAACTACTACAGTTATATTTCTAGTTACTTTCTTCTTCATTATTTATATGGAAATAGGCTGAGGCCTTTTGCTCCTGCCTCTGCGCTTATGGGATCTCCCCCCTACATTCAGAGTGTGGGTTGGGGTGAAGGAGTAGAGAATCAGAAATGCAGATGATGATAACAGAGTGACAATCAGGTGTTATAATAGAGAGATGCATGAAGCTAAGGCTGAAATTTAGTTAACTGAATATACTTTGAGGTTTCCAGTAAGAGTCAGCATGTGAAATGATAACCTGAGAGGCAGAAGAGCAGCTTGGGAACTGCTTGGGAAGATGCCCGCTCTGTTTTCATTGTGTTCCTCATCCCCACATTCTATTTTCAGCCAGCTGGTTTAGGCTGTAACTCTTGTGGTCTATACTCAAGCCACTCTGCTGGCCACATGCAGAATGGGATACTAAATATCTGGTGGGAGGCCCAGGAAATAATTTGTTAAGTCCTCTAGTAAGGACAATTTGGGGAAAGGAGCATGGTGCAGAAATCGATGGCTTTTTTTTTTTTGGAGACCTACATATAGTTCCTTTCTGAATTTCTGTCATAAATCTGTTTGTATACATGCACCTTGGATCCTTAGGGCCAGGCGTTTTATTGGCAATATTTTAGATTCATGCTGAAAGGCACTAATAATATAATCAAATGTATTATTCTTTTCAGACTCCAAATTAGGTCTCCTAGCAGCAGTAAGTTGGAATCTAACCTCTCCATTGTTTTTATAAGCCCTATGGATGAAACTAGAATGATCAAGGGAAAATAATTCCAAGGTTCATTGTTCTTTGAAAGAAAAGGCTAACATTAAATCAGGTAGAAAGACTTTAAAAGGCCAAGTCTACATTAAAAGCAGAAATGCTACTTGAAAAGCCTCAACCTCGGGTTCTATCAAAACATGCGATTTATTGTGAAGTAAAACATCAAAACTTTTTGGAATTTTCAGAGGATAGTTGCCATTCTTTAGCAACTAGCTAGGTGATATACGGTAATAAAAAATAATTCTTTGAGTGATCAATGTGGACAGTGTAGTGAGGTATAATTCTCACTATTGATAATAGGCTGTGTCTAGTACTAGCAAAATTAGAAACCAAAGGGAATAGTACCAGACTTCCTGTTACCCACCCTGAAGAGATATATATATATATATTTGTATATAATCTTGTCTGTAGAAATAAACATTACTTTTAAAAGGTTGGAAAAGTCTAGAAACATGTGGATGGTAAGGCTGACAGCTACATGAAATAACAGAAGCAGAGGGGGATAATAAGAGTGAAAAGAACATTGATAAATGTAGCAAGTGACATATCTGCTCAGGTAGGCATATGCATGGCAGGGATTTACTATAAGATGGGGACTATTGAGCCCTTTCCCAGTCATTTTTTCCCATATAAGGAAAACCAACCTGACTCGTTTACAGACTTCTTATACGTCCGGTGCAGATCTTCCCCACCAGCAAATAATTCTGCCTCCTGTTTCAGGAGAAGAGCAACCAGCAGGTACAAAGGCTCCAACTCTTCATACCTGCTGTACTTGTGCCTTCTACCACCTCCCTTTGCATGATATGGAGGTATGACTCTGCATCCTGCCAGCCTTTCAGCCTCTCCCTGGTTCCCATGCTCTCCCACCTGCCATTCAACTATTGATAACTTTAAGCCATGGATAATGTTGTACTGTACTCAGGAGTTCAAAAAATTACCCTAATACTCTTAGAGTATAAGTAGGGTTCAGCAATTGCTTTCTATAAGGGGCCAGAGAGTAAATATTTTAGGCTTTGTTGACACAGCTGGGGCTTAGAATGGCTAGGACGCAAAATGATAAGGTGCTTGCATTCAGCATGGGGCAATTGCAGAGTCAGCATGCAGACTGAGCATTTCCTTCTATTCTGTGGTCTAGGTGCTCAATTTGCCTCACTCTAGCCTCCGCCCTATTGGCAGGTTGCACAGTCTTTGTAGCAGCTACTCAATCTGCCAGTCTAGCAGGAAAGCGGCCACAGACAGTAAGTAAATGAATGGGCATGGCTGTGTTCTAGTAAAGCTTTATTTACAAAGACAGCTCGTGGGCCACCCCTGCTATAAATTACATCTTCTTGTGCCTGTATCTTCAACATCTTATTTCTACTAGATATTTTATACTAATATGTTCAAGCAGCTACTTCTTAAAAAAATAAATAACGCTCGACCCACTCTTTTCTTTTCTCTATGGTTTAACCCCTTTCCTTTTGCCACAGTTAAAATTCTCTAAAGTGTTTCCTTTACTTTCTGGCCTATAATGTTCTCAACTACTATTCTTTCCTCATTTCATCCCATCTCGCTGATACCTCCATTGGATTCTAAAGCAGCTCCCTCCAAGTCATTGCTGTCTTCAGGGTCATTAAATTCGTGTTTTTTGACAGCTCTGTTTCATTTGCCCTTTTGGCAGCCTTTAAACCTGACTGACATTCTCTGAAATGCTCCCTGTCCTTTGCATGCTGGATATACTAACTGGGTTTTTCTCTACCTCTATGGCTACATTCTTGACCCTTTTACTGGCTTATCATCATCTACCTGAGTTTTCAATGTGGAAGGTCCTCAGAGCTCACTCTTAACCTTCCTCATCACTCTGGTCTCTCTCTGTAAGTAATAGCATGATGCCCATAATTTAAACTTTCACCCACAGAAATTTCACACCTCATTGCTACCTCTAGCTCAGACCCCTTCTTTGAGAACCCACCACTTCTTCCACTTTCATATCTGGATGTCCCAAAGGCATTTCTTACTCTTTATCTTCCCTTATCATGTCTTACTCAGATTTCCAAAAGTTTGCCTGTTCTTCATGTGGAAGAACCAGAAATCTGAGAGTCAACCTTGATACTTCACTCCTTACATCCCATTTTCACTCCATAATCAAATCTTTATCATATCATTTTCACATTATCTCTCTTTTCCATCCACTTCTTTCCACATCCACCGTCACTCTCACCCCAGTCCAAGGTACCATTATCTTTCTCCTGAACTTCCAAATCAAAAGTTGTGCTGTGACCCAGTACTGTATGAGCTGGCCCTTTCCTAACCTCAGAAGCCACACGCCCCCCTAGTTCTTTCTTCTCTTCTTATCCTAGAAGTACTAGCACTCAGTGACAATATTCAATATATGTTCTTTGACAATTTCTACATAGTGATAATTGATACTTGATATCCTATTTAATATGGAGCAAAATTAAGAGTTGTATGAGCTATTTGTATATAGTGTTATTTCACAGCTCACATGCAGTAACATACCTAGACAGTGAGGAAAATAAAACATGATACAATATGATTCCACCATAAAGAACAGTGCCAGGATTGAACTCTTTCCAGATTGTATGTGGATAAATATATGGCATAATCTGAAAATGTCCTGGAAGGGACTGGGGGGTATAATCTCCCAGAGTTACATCATAGTAAAACCTATTCACCATGTGATCAGTTTAGGAAGCACATTAATAAAACAAAATAGCTATTTTTAAAATTACTAACCCCTCCACCCCAAAACACTGATTTCCTTTTGACACAAGAAAGAAATTTCCTGAAGTTCTGAAAGTCTTAAAGACACTTTTGGTTACCAAGAAATATAACTAAGAGAAATTAAGGACTTGGAATTATTCTGTATGAAAATACATTTTCTGAACCACTGTCAATCTTGAATTAGTTTCCATATGTAAATCAAAAGTCACATGGGCACTGCTTAAGTGGCATGAGGAACACAGGAGTGTCACATGATATGCTATATAACAAGGCAATTAAATAACATACAGGACATGATTCATTGTGATGAAATCAATTAATATGGTAGCATATCAACCATTTATGAATCACTATTAGGCGAGCAATTCGATTCGAAAAGGCTGCTTCTAGTTATTTTTAGATGACCTCACTTGAGATCATTTAGAGTTTCCTGTTTTCCTTCTTTTACTCTTGGATTCAAATGATCTTTTTTAACATGTGCAGCTGTTACAAACCTAAATGCTAATATCCAACTGGAAGGAAATAATGTGAATAGATTATATCTGTGCCAGACCAGCACAGTGCCCTCCCCTCACACGTTGGTTCCCAGGACATCCATGTACGACTCCCAGTGCTAACATGGACAGGGCTTTATGTTCTGAAAAGATGCCATATAATTAATCTTCACTTAAGCCTAGGATAGTTTGTTTTTAAACAGTAACGCTACTTTTAAAAAGAAAACCTTTTTTTTTTTCTTTTGCCATGAAGCCTGATATTTCTCCCTTAGTTGGGTGGGTGATATGTCTTTTCTTTGGAACCACCAGGACCTACCTTCCTTTTCCCATTTAGCTACCATTGAGGCAGTATAGAACATTGCAGAGTTTTCACTGAGCCTATGTAAATATGATTTAGTTAAAAAATGTATAATGGTCCAGTATGTATTGGTCAGTTACTTCCCTGGACCTTCCTTCCCTGTTAATTCAAATTCTTGCTTCCTGCTGCTTTGTAAATAATACATGCAAGCAAACATACATCTCCTTTTGCTGAGGGAACATCTATCTCCTCCTGCAAAAATGCTCATTCTGCTTAGTCTAGCCAAATGGACACTTCCTGAAAAATCACTTAAAGTCCACATTAGATATGTTTAAATCCCAATATTATCATCCTAGAATAAATCAAATTTAAAAGAGAATGCATTATTAATACCAACCTGAGTGATCCCTTTAATATGCTCCATATACATATGGAAACTTGCTCTAATCTAGAGACGTAAATGTGCTTTACTGCAGGAATAGAATGAGCAAAACCTCTAGTTTAAAAGAGCAATGCTGGCTCTTAATATTTAGGCCATTACAAAAATAACGGCACAAACATTTCAATCAATTAAATATAATACAATTTATCAGACTATAATAGGTAGCTGGACAATCCTTCTTTGCCTTCATTATTCCAGCAGTAGATTCTGCTGTGACAGAACATGCCCTGGTGATTATCTTAGTTTGTCCCAATGCACAGGACAGCCCCTACCCCTGACAAATATCCAGTCTAAAATGACAACAGTAGTAAGGTTGAGAAACCTCACTCCAAATGAAGTAAAACAATAGTTTTCCATTCTTTAGAATTCTTCATCTTTTTTTAGTCCAAAGAACCAAATGTCATAATCGTTCAAGATATAAGTGTAGAGACTGAGATCAATGGTATGGAATAGCTCTTGTCCAACACTGATACCAATGCATTTTTTAATATCTTTGGTTTCATTGCCTTTTGTTACTTTTAAAGCAGAAATTCAATCATTATATAAAAGGACTCCAAGATAAGATGTGTATGGCTGTTCTCATTCAAGACTCATTCACTGTGTCACATAAAATGAAAATAAATGCATATAACTGTACCATTCAGCAACCACTTCATAAGGGATCATAAAAATAAGCCACAAAAAGCAGAGCACAGTGGCTCACGCCTGCAATCCCAGACTTTGGGAGGCTGAGGTGGGCGGATCACAAGGTCAAGAGTTTGAGACCAGTGTGGCAAACACGGTGAAACCCCATCTCTACTAAGAATACAAAAATTAGCCGGGCATGGTGGTGTGTGCCTGTAATCCCAGCTACTCGGGAGGCTGAGGCAGGAGAATTGCTTGAACCCGGGAGGCGGAGGTTGCGGTAAGCCGAGATCATGCCACTGCACTCCAGCCTGGGTGACAGAGCAAGACTCTGTCAAAAAAAAAAAAAGCCACAAAAAATGGGACTATGTCTATGTGCCTCAGGCGTCCATTATGTGGGCTTGAAGAATATTAGTTTTAAATGACCGTAAATAACTCTGAGAGAGTGGCTAAAGTTTTAGTTTCCTAAATAGATGCAGAAGGGGACACACAACAGCATGATGAGAGTAAACAATCCCCAAAACATATGAAGCAAAAGATGAGCATACAGTGATCTAACATAAAAATGCTGAGAATGCACTTATAAGTGGGAACTAAACATCATGTTCATATGGACACAAGGAAGGGAACAAGAGACACTGGGGCCTACTTGAGGGTAGAGGGTAGGAGGAAGGTGAGAATAAAAAAACCACCTATTGGGTACTATGCTGATTACCTGGGTGATGAAATAATCTGTACAACAAACCGTTGCAACACAAAATTTACCTATATAACAAACCTTCACATGTACCCCGAACCTAAAACAAGAGTTAAAAAATATTGACAGCACCTGACTATTCCCTAAAGCCCCTGGATTTTTAAAAAGGAAAATACTTGTTAACTCAACTGAATATCTGATCTAGGAATTCTTAATTTAGGGTGTGGTGGGGTGGGCACTGAGTGAGTTTCGGGCCTTTGGTAGAGTGTCATTGTTGTCAATGATTCTTAAAGGACACTGTGACCCCCAAAATATTAAGGGCATTTGCTTTAACCTATCTTGGCTCAGGCGATGTAACAAAGTAAAATGTAAGCATTCAGGTTAGTTGCAAATAAACATTTTTCAACTGGGTAAAAAAAGAATGCTGAGAATGGCCTATCTTCAATAACTCATGAGGATGAGACTGTTTCTTTCCAGTAGTCATGGTACGTGAATTCAAACTTTCATTCAACTAACCCTGCCTGTCTGGATTTGCCAGACAGCTGGTTAGTGTTAGAGATGCTGTCCCTGGCTACTCAACCCAAGTCCTCTTTATGCATAGCTGATTGGTCAAAATCATAATTGCAACCATAAAATTGGCCGAGGTCAAACTCTCCTCAAACCAGCTGAATTCATCATTTCAGTACAGTGCTATTCAAACACAGAAGAGTAGACCAAGACAGCCCCTAATGGCATTCCATTGTAGAAATCCAGTTTTCATAACAGAGTTGAACCACGTATATCTATGCAATTCAATAACCCCACCAAATTTAACCATTATGCTCATGGTAGATGCATTTGCATTAGTTACTTTATCTTTTACCTTTATCTTTGTTTTTCTCCTTTCCTAGTGAATCCAGTTTCTTTCTTAAAGATTTCTTTCTCTTTTGTCCATCTGTAAATATTAAAAGAATGAGAAGTTATAAAGATAAACATACAAGTGATACTTTACAGTATCAATAATTATATTTGAGCAAAAGTATGGCTTTTCTCTTCACTTATAATTTGTCAATTTAAATAGAGTGACAGCCCTGAGAATACATGAAAATCTTGACTTAGATAGCACATATCGCCAGAATTTTGGTGTATATTCTTGAATTTCCTTTCAGTCATGGAATGTAAAGAAAACTGACCTCTTTTGGAAGTAATTTAGCATTGACATTTAGATAGGTTTAATTTTACTATTACCTAAGTCTGTTCCTCTCCTCTGTGGTTATATAACTTAATGTTCATCTTGAACCAAATCTCCATGAAAAGAGAGTTAACAGTATGTATAGCTTTGACATTCATGAGCTAGGCAAGTACAACTGGATAAGAAAATGGATTCGGAGGTACACAGAACTTAGGTCTAACTATTGCACCATTTACTATGTGACTTTGGACAAGTCTTCTTGTCCTCATCTATAAAATGGGAATATCACAATGCTGTTGTGAGAATTAAATGAAACAACAAGTATAAAGCACTTAATAGAGAACCTGACAGGTCAGGCTACTTTCTTTGTGGGGCATTCCGTGGCATAGCTATACTGTAATTTAGTTAACCATTCCTCCATTGATGGACATTTTAGTTGTTTCTCACTGTTCACTATAAGAAATATATTCTTTTACAATCTAGTATTGGCTACAAATGTACTTAATGTGTCTGTTTAATTCACCAAATAATAAAGATACCACTCATATCAGTGGGTAGCTGCAATCAAATTCCTGGGATGTCATCATAAAATATTGGCATTCATCATTGCCAGAATGCATTTTGAAGTTATG
The DNA here is from genome assembly GCA_963573385.1 of Cacajao melanocephalus. Taxonomy (NCBI): domain Eukaryota; kingdom Metazoa; phylum Chordata; class Mammalia; order Primates; family Pitheciidae; genus Cacajao; species Cacajao melanocephalus. Next base: position 2,228 of record CAUYLG010000246.1, on the reverse strand, counting down.
CAGCTGTCAACTTAACATGTGGGAGGTGCGAATTCAGAATCCACGCTGTCATCAAATAGGGGACATGCAGACCGTGCCGCAAGGAAATGTATAGTGAAAAAAAATGACTAAGAATTATTTGTGCAGGACACACTAAAAATCTAAGAAAGAGATTCAGCCCAATACATTTAAAAGCAAGACTATAATATCAGGATAAAACACAGTAAGTATTATGAAACAGAAATGAGCATTCTTGGTATCCTCACAGTTGTAGATGTTCCCAACTTTACATTTTTTGGAGGCAAAAGAACATCACAATATAATCAACAGGCACATTCAATCCTCTCCTCTTTTCAAAGACTTCAAAAATCACTCTCCTTCCACATACACAAAAAAATAGTTCATAAGAATCTTCACTCTTGTAGTCACGCCATTCGTATAGGGGAAATTATGTATATCAGTTTTAATGTAATGTAATTGATGGCAAGAGCCATCCATCTCTCCCATTATGTATGTGTTCATAGATATGAACAACATCTAAAAGAATGGAAATCATAACAAACAGTCTCTCAGACCAAAGCGTAATTAAATTAGAACTTAGGATTAAGAAACTCACTCGAAAATGCACAACTACACAGAAACTGAACAACCTGCTCCTGAATGACTGCTGGATAAACACCAAAATGAAGGCAGAAATATGGATGTTCTTTGAATCCAATGAAAACGAAGACACCGTGTATCAGAATCTCTGGGACACATTTAAAGCAGTGAGTAGAGGGAAATTTGTAGCACTAAATGCCCACAAGAGAAAGGAGGAAAGATCTAAAATCGACACCCTAATGTCACAATTAAAAGAACTAGAGGAGCAAGAACAAACAAATTCAAAGGCTAGCAGAAGACGAGAAATAACTAAGATCAGAGCAGAACTGAAGAAGATAGAGACACTAAAACCCTTCAAAAAAAATCAGTGAATCCAGGAGCTGGTTTTTTGAAAAGATCAACAAAATAGACTGCTAGCCAGACTAATAAAGAAGAAAAGAGAGAAAAATCAAATAGATGCAACAAAAAATGCTAAAGGGGATATTGCCACCGATTCCACAGAAATACAAACTACCATCAGAGAATACCATAAAAACCTCTATGCAAATAAACCAGAAAATCTAAAAGAAACAGATAAATTCCTGGACACTTACACCCTCCCAAGACTAAACCAGATAGAAGTCAAATCCCTGAACAGACGATTAACAAGGTCTAAAAATGAGGCAGCAAATAATAGCCTACCAACCACAAACAGTCCAGGACTAGACGGGTTTATAGCCGAATTCTACCGGAGGTACAAAGAGGAGCTGGTACCACTCCTTCTGAAACAATTCCAAACAATACAAAAGAGGGAATCCTCCCTAACTCATTTTATGAGACCAACATCATCCTGATACCAAATCCTAGCAGAGACACAACTGAAAAAGAAAATTTCAGGCCAATATCCTTGATGAACGTTGATGCAAAAATCCTCAATAAAATATTGGCAAACTGAATCCAACAGCACAATAAAAAGCTTATCCATCATGATCAAGTTGGCTTCATTCCTGGGATGCAAGGCTGGGTCAACATATGCAAATCAATAAACATAATCCATCACATAAACAGAACCAAAGACAAAAACCACATGATTATCTCAACAGATACAGAGAAGGCCTTTGAAAAATTCAACAGCCCTTTATGCTAAAAACTCTCAATAAACTAGGTATTGATGGAATGTATCTCAAAATTCTAAAAGCTATTTATAACAAACCCACAGCCAATATCATACTGAATGGGCAAAAGCTGGAAGCATTCCCTTGGAAAACCAGCACAAGACAAGGATGCCCTCTCTCACCACTCCTATTCAACATAGTATTGGAAGTTCTGGCCAGGGCAATCAGGCAAGAAAAAGAAGTAAAGTGTATTCAATTAGGAAAAGAAGTCAAATTTTCTCTATTTGCAGATGACATGACTGTATATTTAGAAGACCGCATCGTCTCAGCCCAAAATCTCCTTAAGCTGATAAGCTTAAGGACCAGCCTGGTCAGCATAGTGAAACTCCATCTCTACTAAAAATACAAAAATTTGCTGGGTGTGATGGCACACACCTGTAGTCCCAGCTACTCAGGAGGCTGAGGCAGGAGAATTGCATGAACCCAGGAAGAAGCGGAGGTTATAATGAGCCGAGAATGCTCCACTGCACTCCAGCCTGGGCAACAGAGCAAGAT